>QANZ01018074.1:315836-352512 GCA_003254925.1 Chamaecrista fasciculata
AGATATGTGTAAAAAAAGTTCACATCTTGATCAATAAACATGATCTAACGACTGGGAGGACGATTACTTTTGCAATCACCCTCCCTAATTCCCTATATCATTGCCCAATAAAAAAACCCATACTATACCATAAGAAAAAAATGACACCCCATATCTCTCATGATTTGAATTTTACACCGTAGATAGGCCTTGATTCAAAGGATCATATTTAAACAAAATAAATGTTGTCGATCTACGTGACAAGGGGGGTCATGGCCCCAACTGGCTCCCCTAGCTCCGTCCCTGGATGTGTAGACAACTCTTGACAAATGTAAAATAATAGAAAATCTTTTTTTTCGAGGAGCTCTTCAAGTCTTGATCCTATCAAATCAAAGGAGTAAATGTGGACCTGATTTTCTCCTAGCTTTGTTAGTTTATATGTGTGGTTTGTAGTTTTTTTTATAATATTAATATATATTTTTTCTCTTCGTAGAGTTGTAACAATATGACCTAATCTATTTTCTTTTACTTTCTTCTGCAAAAAAAAAATGTTTATCTATGAAGTATGTGTTTATTTAAATATAACTTGTAATTTTAACATATAATAACTTTAGTGATGTAGCCTTTGTGTTTTACCTATTCTCAATGAACTTTTTTAATAAAAAGGCAAACATACAAAGAGAACGGTTGTAAAAAAACTACCTTTTAAGTCATTGGATCATGTTTATTTTTCTCAAGATATGTGTAAAAAAAGTTCACATCTTGATCAATAAACATGATCTAACGACTGGGAGGACGATTACTTTTGCAATCACCCTCCCTAATTCCCTATATCATTGTCCAATAAAAAACCCATACTATACCATAAGAAAAAAATGACACCCCATATCTCTCATGATTTGAATTTTACACCGTAGATAGGCCTTGATTCAAAGGATCATATTTAAACAAAATAAATGTTGTCGATCCACGTGACAACGCTTTACCATAAAAAAAAAAGAATTTGTATCTTCGAGAATTGAATTCTACACCGTAGATTAACTTTGATCCAAAAGACTATATTTAAGCCTAAAAAATGTTGTCGATCCACGTGACAACACTTTCAACCAATTAGTTTGTGCTTTGCTTTATTATCCCTTTTCCCATTCTATTCAGCGAACCCTAGTAATGGAACTCTAACATCTGTGGCATCTTCTTTTAAAGCGAACAAGGTGAGAGACTATTGCCATCCCTTATAACACTAGTCTCTCCCCCTCTCTTATATTCCTTTTCCGAATGATTTGTTCTCTATTATGCTAGAGAATGTTTATTCTTCATTCTCCTTCATATTTTAGTTTTCCAGAGGAGTTTTGTTTAGGCAATGGATCCTCTGCTATATTTTTTTATGGTGTTGTCCTTGCTATCCACAGATCTCAATCGTCCACTATATCCAAAGCTTTATCTTGTGTCACATGTCCTACCTTTTTTTATTTGTTTGCAAAGGATTTTTTTTCCACTCAGACTTGCGTTTTCCCCATTTGCAATTCAAACTTCAACATTTCTTCATTATCGTCACGTTTGCCATCATTTGTAAACACAAATAAAAAAAGTGTAAGACATGTGGCACAAAATAAGTCTTTAGATATAATAGACGATTGAGATCCCTAGACAGCAGAGACAACACATTAAAATACAGCTAAGTATCTATTGCTTTTGTTTAGACATGTGAATAACATTTTCCATATCTACATTAACAAAGATCTTTTTTTTAATAGTAAGAATCATTCAAGTTTCAATCTTATGGGACCAAGAGAACAAATGTGAAGGTGATATTCTCTTATCTTTGTTAGTTTATGTGCTGTTTATAATATTTCGGTTAAGAGTATGCTTTCAGATTATACGTGCTATTAATGGCATGGAAGTTTAATTTCTAAAGTGCTTGCGTGGGTACATGAGTTAAAGTTTTCCTCCTCTTTAATCTAAATTGTGGAAATATTAGTATATATTTTATCTTGATCTAGATTTGTTTATCTATAGAATGAATATCTATTTATATATGTAAGAACTCTACTAGTATAACTTTTATTATCAATGGTTTTTTCTTTTTGGCCTGATATTTTCAATGAATTTTTCTTCAAAAAAATAAAAAGAAAAAGAAACCCATGTCATACTCCCAGAATCCACCCCTCTCAAGACTTGAATTCTGCACCGTAGATAAACCTCAATCGAAAGGCCCTTATTCAAAGATAGGAAATGCTGTCGATCCGCGTGACAACTTTTCCACCAATTAGCTAGCGCCCAGCTTTTCCCTCACCCTTCCTCTATCTATAAAATCTAACAGTTTCTCCTTCCTGAGTATCAATCAAAATTCAAACATCACTTTCACTTTTACATTCTTGAAGTTTCACTATGGCCGTCTCAACGCAGCCCAAGCCTAAGAAGTCGTCGGCGCCGAAGAAAGCCAAGTCTTCGCCGTCGCATCCTCCCTTCGCCGAGGTATTTCGTCGATTCTTCTTCTCTTTTGTTTCTGGTTTTGCGCATTATCTATATGTTGATTTTCGATTCGATGTGTTTAATTTGTTTTGCTGGAATTGTAGATGATCGCCGACGCCATTGCTAGTCTGAAGGAGAGAACCGGTTCGAGCCAGTACGCCATCACTAAATTTCTCGAGGAGAAGCACAAAGATTTGCCTCCAACTTTCAGGAAGCTTTTGCTGTACTATTTGAAGAAGTCCGTGGCCGCTGGAAAGCTCGTTAAGGTCAAGAATTCCTTCAAGCTCCCGCCGGTTCGATCGGCTCCTACTACTAAGAAGCCGGTCGACACCAAACTGGAAAAAGCAACCGCAAAGGCTGAGAAAAAAGCTCCGGCGAAAGCTAAGGGAACTGTTAAACCTAAAGCTGCCGCGACGAAGCCTAAAACTGGTGCTAAGGCGGCGGCGAAGCCAGCAAAGACTGCTAAGACGGCGACAAAGACCTCTGTGGGGAAGAAGGTGCTGAAGGCGGCTAAGAGTGTGAAGAAACCGAAAAGTGTGAAGTCGCCGATGAAGAAGAAAGCTCCAGCGAAGAAGGCTAAGAAGTAAAAGTAGAGTGTTATGTTTGTTTGTAGGTTTTGTTCATTAGAATTGGTTTGAGACTTAGGTGTGTAAATTGGTTTGTTAGAATTGAAAGGAGTATAGTTGGTTTAGAAAGCTATAGTAGTACTGTTTGTTTCCTTCTTGATTCCTAGTTGAACCCAAATTCATCATAAACACAGTATCGTATTTTATTCTGACATTAATCACTAGCATATTCAACACAGCCTTACAATTTATTATTCATTACTTCAAAGAATGTCGCAGTCTTCTGATCACAACCTGCTTGTAGAATCTTTTAGTCTTTAAGTACAAACCCAGACCAACCAAAAATGCCACTGTAGCCACACCTGCTAGAATCAGAAAAGATGTCATGAAACAGTGTCTTCCAAAGCATGAGTTATTTTCCTCATTGGCTTCCTTATCATAAAAATATCCCACAACTCTCACTGATAGTATGTAAGATCCTAGTGGACTTGCTGCAGCAATGCTGTTGAAAATTGTACCCATATGCTTCACACCAAATATCTCAGACGATATTGTGGGCATCAAGCACCAATGTGCACCATAACTTATACCCACCAAAACAGGACCCACATATAGATTTCCTCGGAAACCAGAGGCTACGATTACAAGGCCAAGAATCATAATCCCTAGAGTTGTAGCCATTACCACAGGCCTTGGCCAACCTTTTCTGTGCATTAAGTAATCAGATATATAGCCTCCCCCAAAGCGGCCAAGAAAATTCCACATACTCCATAGTGAAACCAAATTATCAATCTCTGCATTACTATAGCCTAGAGATTGTCCAATTTGGCTCATATTGTTAATTGTCACAAGCCCAGAGCCTAACCCAGAAATCATGGCTATGAACAACATCCAAAACTCAAACGTACAAATTGCTTGAAAGATATTCATTTCTTCTGCATTAGGTAACATGTCATCTGAAGTTGCCTCTATGTGTGACAGCTCCTCATGTTGTTCTTCCATATGGTCCCCAATTAACTTGGGGGTGTTTGATAAAAGAGGGCTTCTCTCAATTGTTTTGCGTGAGTCTTCCCAGTGGGCTTTGGCAGCAATCCAAAAAGGTAGTGTCAGAAGAAACATAAGGATCACAAATGAGAAAATGCGTGCCCAGGATGGGAAGATGAGGAAATTTTGTAGAAGTATTATGAGCATGAGATAAGCGACAATAATGATAGTGACCACAGAGAAACCATTCAGTTGCTTCTTGTAGTCCCCATCGTGCACTTCATATATTCTCACCAGAAACATAAAGGATATGGTGATGAAGGTGGGCAGGCAAGCAAGCATTAGGAGGAAGGTGGCTGGGTCACCATTAGCAAATGTGAGGTACAGTTGGATCAGGATTGCTCCACTAAGTCCAAGAAAGCCCTGGATATAAATGGAAGAAAGCCAGGATTAAATCCATGCCATAAATATAACAAAGAAGAAAATTAAGGACTTCACCACGTTCACTTCTTTAACTTGTTTCATTCGGTGATATACGAATGAAACACTGCGTTTCATTTTTCCAATTCAATCTGTTTGTCTCACAGAGGAATCAATTCAATCTGTTTGTCTCACAATTACAGAGAAAGTGCAGAGGAATCAAATTCAGAATATCATTTACAGATAACGTATATCATCAACAAAAGCACTGAGGAATGAGAAATACTCATAGAAATATTCACAATAACCAGTAAATCAAGAAATGTGAATCATACAAGCTGATTCAACAAAGTTAGAGGTGAGAAGTTCAACTAGAGAAAAACTGATAATCCAAGAAGAAACAATTTCAGCTAAAAACCTTGGTTCCACTAAACACTAACTAACAACAAGAAGAAAATCTCAACGTGGAGCCCAGAAAAGTCCAATTCAATAATCTGAGATTAGCATTCAACAAAAACAAAAACATAGAGACGAAGAAGAAAGAAACCTTCATGATGCCGACAATAGTCCCACTATACTCAGGGAAATTGCGCAAGCTAGTGACGACATTGGTAGTGTTCAAGAAAGTCTGGCCGGTGGCGCCAAGCCAGGCGAAGAAGCAGACGGCGGCGACGTGCGGCCGGCCGATGAGCCCCTTGACGGCGGCCCAGAGGAAGATAAAACCGGCGAATAACTGAACCGCTCCGACGACGTGACACAACCATGGACCGCCGGCGCCGAACGACCTCCGTTTGGAGGAGGAGGAAGCGTAGGGCGTGACGGCGGAGTAGAGCAAGCCGGCGAGAATGCCGAAGTTAGCTCCGATGTCTTTGAAAACAGAGACGGTGTCGAGAGTGGATTGATCGTAACCCTGAGAGGATTTGAGAAGTGGAGAGTAGATGCTGAAGGTGTACGATGCGCCGCAGCTCCACTGGATCCAGATGCTCGCGCCGGCGGCAACCCACCGATTCGTTACCCACTCCATCGCCGGATTTCTTCTCCCTCAAATTGAAGTACGAATTGGATTTGATTGTGGGATTTCCTTATTGGGGGTTTTGATTTGGGGGTCAAAGGCAATCAGTGATTTGGTGGGGTTTCAATTCTGATCTTGGTTTGGGGACAATGAAATTTTTCTCTCTATTTTCTTTTTGGGGTATGTGTTTTTATATAGTTTTTGTTGTGGACAATGATTCAGATTTCAGGACGAAATGTGTTGTCAACCGTACTTCTCAACTATTAGTCAATCCATCCATATGTTTTTTTGTAGGAAAGCTACTATTTGGTCCTCTTTTTTTCACAGTTTTAACTATTTGGTCCCTGCATTTTATAAATAGACTATTTGGTCCCTCAAAAATTAGAATACCAACTTGTTAGTCTCTGCAGCCTATCTCTGTTACCAACACAAATAACCTGGCCATTAAGTGTACATGTAACATGTTAAATGTCACATATTTAACTATTTGGGACTACCTAGGCTTTGAGATTTAAGAATAATAAAAAAATTTATGTTTTATGGAATCTTCATGTGTAATATAATTATTTAGGTCTAACTCAATTTTAGGCTGATTTAATTGTGTTTGTTGGTTCGGTTCAATTGGTTTAGGTGATTAGAATGTCAAAATGGCATTTAATGATGTCATATAACCATTTAACGTTGATACTTGACGATTATGATAAATGAGAGACTAAATAATTCACAATTATGATAAATGAGGGACTAAATAGTTGATAATTATGATAAATGAGGGACTAAGTAATTGAATGACTGAGCGCCCGTTTGGGAGACAACATCATCATCATTTCATCTCATCCAAACATCGTCTCATTTCAAAATTTGGTGAACAGTGTAGGTTGGGTGTTTGGTGGGCATCTAATCTCATCTCATCTCATTCACATCATCATCTCATCCACAACATCATCTTATTTTCTTAACATTTACTAAACTATCCCTACTCATATACCTATATTTACCTACACTTTAATACAAATATAAAAAAACAATTAAGCAAAATAGTAATTTTACATACCCTCATTTATTATACTTATAATTTTCTCTTTCTATCTATCATTTTTTATCATTTTTTTTCTCTTTTTCACTCAAACACCTCTCTTTCCCTCTTTTTCTCTTCCTCTCTCTCACACACACTCTCTCTCTCCCTCTCTCTCTCTCACACACACCCACACACACTCTCTCTCTCTATCTCACATATAATTTATATTAATTTAATTAAACAAAAAATAATTTTGTTCATTTACAATATTGTTATTTTTAGTTCCAATATTTTTCTATTTGTTTTGAACAAAATATACAATTGAATCTCTAAATTATTTTTTAAGTTATAATCTTCTTTTATTCTCACTATTGCATTTTTTTAAAAAAAAAGGAAAAAAATTTATTTACACATTTTATAGAGAACTATTGCTGATTTTTTTTATATAGAAACCCGAGTTATAATTTACACATTTTAAGAACTCGAGTTATAATTTACACATTTTAAGGAGCGATTTATAGGATCCATATAAAGTTAAGGACCAAATTGTACGTTTCCATTAATCTCCCTTTTATGGGCATTCTAGTCCTCAAGCTATTGTTTGTTATTTTTTGGTCAATAAATTACAGAAATATAGTTCATTCTCGATTTTCTATGGACACCGCGTCATCATATACACGTATTAGAGACCAAACTGGACGTTTCCATTAATTTCCCTTTTATGGGTATTTTAGTCCCCAAGTTATTGTTTGTTATTTTTTCGTCATAAATAAATTGATTCTCGATTTTCTACGGACACCGCGTCATCATATACACGTATTAGGGACCAAATTGGACGTCTCCATTAATTTCCCTTTTATGGGCATTCTAGTCCCCAAGCTATTGTTTGCTATTTTTTGGTCAATGAATTATAGAAATATAGCTGATTCTCGATTTTATACCGACACCATGTGATCATATACACGTATTAGGGACCAAATAATACTTTCCATTACTTTCTATTTTATGGGCATTCTAGTCCCCAAGCTAGTGTTTGTTATTTTTTGGTCAATGAATTATAGAAATATAGCTTATCTCAATTTTATACATACATTGCGTGATCATATACACGTATTAGGGACTAAACTGTATGTTTCCATTACTTTCCCTTTTATGGGCATTCTAGTCCCCAATTCAAATATATGAACCAAATTGTATTCTTAAAATAATGTTTATGTTATTTTCACTTTGGCCCATCATCTCATCCAAATGGATTGACCCAAAAACCTTCATCCAAAAATATCTCATCATCACGCTTTCCAAGAGTATTTAATCTCAACATCATCTCATCCAACCCACCACCAAACACCTATCATCTCATCTCATTTCAATATCTCAATCTCATTTCATTATTTCTTACCATTTATACCCCTATACAAAATAAATAAATCTAAGAACCTATTTCACCTAACAACAATCATTATATACCCTTTTATATAATTTCACACCCTATTTAACATCATTTTCTCTCAAATCATCCAAATACTAATTCAATTTCTCAACTCATCTCATCTCAACATCTTGGATGAGTTTAAGATGAGATTGGAGAGCTCCGAAACAGGCTCTGAGTTAATAATTCGGCCATATCGAAATACCCAATTTAGTTTGTAAAAGAAATTAAATATATCTATTAGTTATTCACTTATTTTTATAAATTAATAATATATTTTTAAGATTCTTTAAAAATTAAGAATATATAGTTTGTATATTTTAATTTTTTGAATATTAAATTGTTAACTTGCTAATTTTCTATAAATCAAATTGTCAATTTACATTTTAATAATTATATATAAAAAATGTCTTAACAGTCACTAAATTTTATATCAATTATTGATTTCCTTTTTAAAATTTATTTACTGTCAACTTTACATTCAAAGTTTTATATTTTGAGCGATTTCGTCATCTATTATAATTTTATCTGATAAATTGATAGTAAACTTTACGTAATTTTTAATTTAAGTTAGAATTTTATTTTTGACTATTAAATTTATATTATATGTCATAAGTCACTTAAAACTTGTCATTAATTTGTTGTATGAAGTTGATTAAAAAAGTAAAATGGACCAATAAATATAAAATTTTGCAATAAAATTGATGATAAATAATTCTGCAGATGAGATTAACATTAAAGGAAAAAAAGTGTTTTTTCCATAATTATGTTATATTTTTTAAAAAATGGTATGTAATAATTGTCAGGAATAAATTCAAAGGATTTTTTTTTACCATTTAATAATTGCAAGGATTGTGTTTTTTGCAATTGGCTTTTATAATGTTACAAAATACCTAATATGATCATTAAAGTGTAAGTATATCTAATATGATCATTAAAGTATGAATATATTTAATTTAATCAAAGTGTTATTTGCAAATGATTATATTATATCTATCATACCCCAGGAACTGCAAGAGTACTCTCTGCCTCTCTCTCTCTCTCTCTCTCTCTCTCTCTCTCCCACACACACAATCCTTAATAAAGACTCGAGCACAGAGGAACGAATACGCACTTCGTGTTTGCCTTCTCTTTTCTGTTTGGGAGGGGGGAGGGAAAATTCAAAATTGTGCAATTTTGTCCCTGGTTTTGTTCAATTTGAACAAGTTAATCCCTGAATGGAATCATTGATACTATCTTTCTTGAATGCAATTATACTTGCTGTTGGAATATTGTTGTTATATTTTCTTTCTTGGTTCATTATCTGGATGATCTGTTTACTGTTTATGGTACTTGGTAGATTGTACTGATAAATGAGTTTCATCCCATTTTAAGTTGTACTGATTTCGTGTGAATGCCAAACAATGTGGAATTGTTATTCTTTTCATAAATGATTGTATCTTTGACTGCACTTCAACACTGAATGTAACTCTAAACTGTAATTAAGTTTCAGGTGCTTTCTCATCAAGTCTTAAAATTTAGATCGTATCTAGTATCTGCCTTATCTACCTTGACAGATTTTTTTCCTATAACTCTAGGGGAAATGATTATTGTCTCCATCCTTGCCTCAACATCTGAAAGATCTGTTTGCAATTACTATCCACTCTATGCCTCTGGGTTTCGTTTGTTTTTTGTCTTTCCTCAATGGGATATCATTTTTTGAAACAAAAAAGAAAAAAAATCACAAGCCTGATCAATCCAAATTAAATTTTGTTTTTTGTTTTTATGGGACTTCTTTACTAACCATCTCTTTTTGTTAAACTTTAACCTAGAGGTCAGTGCTTACTGTTTAATTCTCGACATGAAGCTTGAATTTCATCTCACTCCTCATGAGCATTATGGAGAACAGAGAAACTAAGATATAGTTCCTCTTTAAGTGTTTGTGGAGAGAACTGGCCTCTCAAAAGCCAGCTTGGGTTTTCTAGCTTTTTCTCTGTATTCATGTGCCTTAATTACTGTGAATTACACTGAAAGTGTTGTGTACGGTAAGGAATGAGTGGGTATGGTTTTGGGAGAGTGCTAGCCTCTCTAAGTGCTGGCTTGTGTGTTTGAATTACTGTTTTCTTAGCTTGTGACAGCACTTTGAGTATATTCAGGTGCTTTGTATTTCTATTTTCAATCAGGGTTCTATCAAACCTTCAATTGCTGATACGAGGTGTGGAACAGTTTGAAGCATATAGGTTGCTCTAAAAATTTCTTCAACTTTGCTTTATTTTAAATTAAGGCAAGGTAGCACCTTATATAACATAAGGTGGTTTTTGTTTAAATCTCAAGCTACTGGCATAAGAGACACAAACATGAAAAATTCAATATTGCACCCTTTCCAAGTGTTAAATAATCAGCATCCAAAATCATAGAACAACAATTCTTTAATGTAGACAAAACATTTGAGTGGGAAAGACAGATACAAAATTACCTTTTTATTATGGTGCAAAATCACTGGAAGGTCAAACATAACCAGTGAAATTTGTTCTATAAACAACCTTTAATTTCAATGTACCTGGCGAAATAATTTGAAGCATATAAAGATTTCCCCATAATATTTTTTCTTTTTACTATCAGCACTTGTCTTGATCTCAAAAAGACGGTAGGAGTATACATCATACGATTTATTGAGTTTTCACAAGACTAAAACCAAAATTAAAATTCTGTTTTATATGTACGTGAAGAAAATTTGTCTCAGCGCAATGATAAATTATGTAAAACGATACTCGGCAAGAAAGAAAGGGGAAAAAAAAGAAAAAAAGAGCTCAACTCAATATTTCTACTTCTATTTGTCTCGTGTGATCAGTTGACACTGGTAAGGCTGAAGCATACAGCAGCATTTTTCAATTCATTCTCAGTGACATACTCAATGTACTTTGTTGAATCTTTCATTGATTCTTCAGAACTGCAAGTATAAGAATCAAATTTGAACACTTTCATTTTTTTTTATCTGCAGGAGTAAATTTGATCACAATATGCACAAATAAAAAAAAGAGACAGCATATATACCTTGATCCAGAGGTCTCCTTAGAATAGATGTATGATTGTCTATCATCAATAGTATCAAAAAACGGATGCATCTCATCATAATTCTCAACAATCCCTTGTTGGATGACTTGTGGGTGGTGCTGTGAATCAACCAAATGGGACTGCATTGTCATAGAATTGACATTGCTACTATTAGTATTACCATTTGAATGTTGAACCCACAAATGATTTGTAAGATTATCCTTGGACTCCAAGTAAATTGAGTTGTTGTTGTTGTTGTAAATCTCATTATTGCTAGTGGGGTAAGAATTTTGTTGTTGCTGTTGAGAGAGAGGTACTATATTGCCATAACCATTTGATTGAGGAATAGGATCAAACAGTTGGAGGGCATTGGAAGAAGGTGTCATACTCATACCCAACTCCAATTGATGATCTTCAGAACCACCATGAAGACGTTGATGATGATAATGATGCCTGCAAATCTCAAGCTGCTGATGAACAGAACGAAGCTCTTCTTCCATCTGCCATATTTGGTAACGAAGCCTGCAAATTACCTCCCAGCAGCCATGAACAGGATTCTTATCCCTGATATTTGATTGGTAAATGATGGAATCCATGGCTATTTTCTTCTGGCTAGGCTCCAATTCCTTCAGAATCTTCTGAATGTTGCTCACTCCAAATAGCTTGTGCACATTCTGAAACACCTTTGGTTGGTCTGCTGGAAAATATGGAGCAAGAACACATTCAGGGGTACATTTTCTTCTCTGGAATTTACAAGCTGCACAAGCCTGGGTTGTGCCACCCTTAAGGGTCATATTATAAAAAAGTATATATATTTATATACCCAAATACTTGAAATTTGAAAATTGAAATTGAAATGAATTGAATGAAGCAGGTTGGATGAAAAAAAAAAGGAAGGAAGCCCAGAACGGGAAAAAGCAGAGAAGAAGAAGAAGAAGATGATGAGGAAGTTAGAAAATGTTGGGAGTGAGAAATAATGTTGCATTGTGTTTAAATAATGCGGATCTGATGGGTATGGAAAAGACTGAGTAAAAGAGCAGATTGAAGAGAGAGATAGAGAGTGTAGCGAAATTTGTGGGAAGTTAGTTCTTTCAGAAATGAGGAGTGAGAATGTGGGAGAGAGAATTGAAGAGTTCTATGTTTAGCTCATGATGCATTCTCATTTAGTTACCTACCTCATACTGCAACGTGGTTGCTTTGAAAGTTTTGGGATACTATGCTGCCATTAATAATTAAATATTAGTATTACCCTTAGCTAACTTCATCATACTTTGATACTTATCTTAAACACAGGAAACATATATTTTAGTATTTAAATTTATCTTAAAAATTACAATTTAATTTTTGGATATTAAAAATATTGTTTTTGATATCGAGGACGAAAGTGGAAATTTGGAAAGTCTGGCAAACTCGAACCCTTCGGTCTTTTCCTTTCCTTCCTCTCTAACGTAGGAGAGGTGTGAGTGACTCTGAATATGTAATTACAAATCAAATTTATTAAAAATTTAAAATGGACTCATTCATTATTTAATAATAAAGTATAAGTAATTGGCCTCTTATACATGGTGTAAATTTCGAATTGATCTTTTATCTTTTATTTATTTTAGATTGGTCTTACATATTTTTTTACTGATTTAAATTGGTCTCAAACCTACTTTTAAGATATAATTTGATCTCATTTGCTCGCTATTTTAATTGGATAGAGAAATAATTTTATTTAATTTTGAACTTGTCACATTCAAATTTAAAACGATAAATATATAATTAATTTTATTTTTTTGACCGTAAAATAAATTATCTATTTTTTAGACTCGATTTAATCTTATTTAAACACTTGTCAAAAAATTATTAACTCTAAATTCATCATGAGTTTATGTAATGTATGTGACAAACATTTCCGAGGCCTTAAACTTATGAGTAAGTGACAACATTTACGAATGAAGAGAAAGTCATAGTTTGACAAATCCTACAATTTCTATTAAGTATCAAACTAAAATAAAATAAAATACATACGTGTGTTTTTGTCAAAATATATACAATTACTGGATTAGTGATGCATTGATTGGGCCATACAAAGGGGCCTACGGCCCATTACTCATTACGCGGATTTGCACTCCTAACCATGTTTTGTAGCCCAATGGACCAGGCCCTTTTTGTAGATGATTTTTGAAATGTAGCAGATTTTGTCGGTGATGGTACAACTTTCTTAATATGGAGCAATATTGGAAAAATCGAACCGGACAAAAATTCGAACTAGTGTTTAGTTTACGGTTTGATTGGTCAAATCGGTCGAACCATCGATCGGACGGAATGATGCAATAAAAAATTATTTTTAATATATTCAATATAAATCTTCTATAATGATACAAATAATTGTTTTTAATATCATTAGTAATTTATTTTATTCTAAATATTAAAAGAACAAATGAAAAAGAAGAATAAAAGATGAATGAGGGCTTCCATTTTGCGTTCTTTTAATTTTTAATCAATTTTTTTATTACTGAAGTCAGTGTGACATTTAAAAAAAAAATTTGGTGAACCACCGGTTTTTGGGTGGTTTGGCGGTTGAACCCGGTCCGCCGGTTTTCGGCCGATTATTCCTGATTCAATCCGGTCTAAATGCCAGTTTGGTTATTTTGGTTGAAATCACTCGTTCTTGTATTCGGTTGGCGGTCAGACCGTCTGGTCCGATTCGGTTCTGACAACACCGGTATGCAGTCACTACTTATTTTAAAGAATAGTTCTTTTTCTTCTATTTTTTCGTGTTTTAAACAATAGTTCTTTTCCTCCTATTTTTTTTTGTCTGCTTCGTAGAAGTTAAAGCTTTAATTAAATTGTTAGATTTATGACTTATTTAATCTCTCTGTTGGATTGCCTTGTGCCACTTTCTTCTATCAATGTCATCTTTCTCACAAAAAAAAAAAAATCCTTTTTCGTAAGACTTTAAAAATAAAAATAATGATATTTGATCAACATATTTAAAAATAAATCAACTAATTCTTAATCATTCAAATAACCGCAACAATTAATGGGTTAATACCTATTTATGACTTATTTATATTTGTTAAATGAGTTATGGGTTAACCCAACCCAACCCAACCCATGAACTCATCTTAAAATATTTATATTATTTAATTAATTAATGTGAATAATTTTTAAATTATTCAGATTTAGGATTAAATTGTATTTTATTTTTTAGATTTTGGATTGATCTGCAACTTTCACCTTTGGCTGAATTTTCTCAAAATTATATTTTGACCCAAAAATGGTTTTATAATTTTCATTTTAGTTCTCAAATATCATGATCTAAGGACATTTTTGTAAATTTTTAAAATATTTGGGGGCATTCTGTAATTTGTACAAAAATTTGTGAAATTGATTTCCCTCCACTGGACACACAGTTTAGTAGGACTAAATTGTATTTATTTTTCAGATTTAGGACTAATATGTAATTTTTCCATGCTTCCAATATTTTTCAAAATTACAATTTGACCACAATTTTTTTTTTTTTATGATTTTCATTTTACAATTTGAAATTATTTGGGGCCACCTGCGCGGGCTCTCCTCTCCTTGAAGTCGAGCGTCTACAAACCTCTCCCGTTGGTCGAGCGTCTTTAAACTTTCGCCACTTGAGCCGTCCTCCGGTCGAGTTGGAAAACAACCCTTGAGACGTACGCGGTTAAAGAGGAGGAACAGTGGGCCTTATAACTACTAAAGCTCATTCGGTCAAAGTCTCCACGACGTTTTCACGCACTGCCCCATTCTGTAACTTCCCGTCTTTCGTCCGTCCACGAGGGGCATAAACCACCACGTTCTTAATGTATGAGCCGAACATTTTCGGCGCGGGGGGGGGGGGGGGGGGGGGNGGGGGGTTCAAGGCCCTAGCAAGAAAGCTAGTAATCAGACTTCGTTCCTATCCTCCTTAGTCCAGATCTCTTTAGTGCTCGGCTTGATGCCATCTCAGATGTCCATTCAAATGGACTGTCAGCCCTGAGAATCCCCTTATTAATTGAATAAAACCCGGAACCAAGAAGGCTTTATTTAATAAGCCTAATTAGCCATAGAGGGGACTACTCGACAAGCTCAGCATGAGGGGGAAGCTGTCAACGAAGCTTTGCCAGGGAACATCTCCTTCCTCAAATAATGCCAACTTTAACTGACTGTCACGTCCAACGAGAGCCTGAGCCTTACTAGCACGATGCGGGGTATGGTGCTAAAAATTGTGAAATCCATATTCACCTCATCTATGAAACTACATAGTTTTGACTCCAATTTGGGTTGAGTTGGGTAAACCATTGGTTTGACCCCACTCAACCCAAATTTAAGTGGGTCAATCTTGGACCCAATCCATCTTGACCCATTATTTAAATGGGTTGGTGGGTAATGAGTTGAGATTGCCACCTCTATTGGAAATGAGATAAATATAACCAATTTTACTACTTTAATCATAAAAGAAGTGACGCTCTTTTAAAATCTAATTTGATTTCATTTAGTGAGAGTCTTAACTTGATAGAAGAAATATTCATTAAAAGCAACATGTAGCACTAGATTCATCATATTTGAATTTGAAACGAGAAATATATGATTTCATTCAGTAATTTATGTTCAAAAGTAACTAATTATAAACATATTTAGGACCAATATACAATTTCCGAAATATCTTAAGCCCAGATGAATTTAAAAATATACATTTAGATTGAATTTGAGCATTTCAAAAAATCATATATATAAAAATTATTCTAGATAAACTTAAAACTATTTTTAAATCGTAAAGGCCGATCGAAAAGCAAAACAACTTTATCAATATATATATATATATATATATATTCTTTATCGAAAAGATATATATTATTGATATTTGAAAAATCACTTGCTTTGTTGCATGCTGATGATCCAACACAATGATGGCGTGAAATGTGGTGCTTTTAACTTTTGGCGATTTCACCTCCCAAATAAATGTAAACGGTGTAACTAAAAAGCCATGACATTGCATAAAGAAAAGATGCAGCCTCTACGTGAAATAGGGAGGCTTCTCAATATGATAAATTAAGGCAAAAACAACTTTTCCATTTCACCTATTTCAACAAATTTCTCATTAAGAAACGAAAAATATAAGAAAAACTTATTTCACTTTTGGGATCTGATTTCATTTCACTTTCATGCAGACCTAACAAAAAGCGATGCTCCCCAATTGTAATTCATTTTCATCAAGCAGGTATAGTACATAATATTTTATTCTATTAAATAATAATGATGTTGAAGACACACCTAAACTATTTTTTTTGGTCAAAATACACACCTCAACAATTACATGAACATAGTCTAATAGTTTTTTAATTGATTCCTTAATTAAAGAGTGGGAGTTTAAATCTTACTTTTAAATATAAAAAACATTATTTTTAAACGGATGACCTACGAAAAATGAATTAATTTACTCACGACGATAAATACTCTAGTTTAAAATCAACAAGTGTTTGGTGCAGTGGTAGGCGAGCTGCACCCCAGGTTGAGGGACCCGGGTTCGAGCTCTGGAGTCGACATTTGTTGGGAGGGCTTTAATTGTTCACTTCCCGGCCCGAATGGGATTAGTCTTTGCCTAGACCGTAACACGAATAGGTGGGGGACACCCATGGTATTTACCAAAAAAAAATACTCTAGTTTAGAAAAAAGAAAAAGAGAAATTAGAAAGATATTTAACGAAAAAAAAAAAATCTCTCTCTCACTCTCTCATTTTTTTTTTCAAATTTGTTTTCTTACATTTACATACTCTAGTTGTAGCATGTAACTCTTATATGATTTTTATCTTTTTTAATTAAATAAGTTATAGATTTTTTATATATTTAACTTTGATAATTGTTTTGTTTAAATCTATTTTCAATCTTCTTTTATGAATTATTTGTTCAAACATTAAATTGACTCATGTATTGATAGAAGAGTACTCTATGACATCTAATTATTTTATTAATAACACTAAAATCAATGATGATTTTCTTCTTATGATTCACGTAAAATCAGTTGTATTGTTATTTTGTTTTCGGGACTTAATATTCATCTGTCTATACAGAGAGAACAAAATTATAGAAATAAACCATGATTAAGAATAGAATAAATTACACTTTGGTACCCTGTGNTACCAAAGTGTTAATGGAGAATACCACATGGTACCAAAGTGTCAAGTTTCAAACCACAGGGTACCAAAGTGAAATAGGGTCAAACTATAGGGTACCAAAGTGTAATTTACCCTTAAGAATAAATGAAGTGTTATTTTTACTGTTTAATTTAGTCAGTGATTGCTTTAATTTCTCAAAGTGGCTCAAAAAGGTTAGAATATTAAAGTTTTGAATTAAAGTCGATGTGTATTTAACTTTATACGATTTTAGTCCCACATAATAACAATTAACAAGATTTAAGTAGCTACTGTGATGTTTTTTTTAATGTTTGATTATTGGAACAAAATGATAATACCAATTATGACTCCATCAACCCATGTTACTTAGTTAATTACTTAATTCAATATTTAACTTTGGTTTGAGGCCCATCTAATAATTGACTCATTCATCATTGGGATGTTAATTCTATGTTAGCTCACTCCAAACTTTGATTAATGATAGCAACTCTTTGATTTCTAATTATTGATAACTCTATATCAATTAGTTTGGTTATGTATGCTTTCATGAAATTTGTTTGACAAGTAGCTAGTTTTTCAAGTTCTGATGAAGTTCCATTTGAATTTTAATTGAAAGATATTCTCATTATTTATTGTGTATTGTGCAAAATCATCTTAAATCTAGCTAGAATACTTGTAAAGAGAACAATAATAATTATGACATCTATGTAAGTCATTTTTTTCAACTATAAGTTAATTATTATATATACTAATAGATGTTTCAGACCTAAAGGAGAATGTTAATATTTTTCAAAAAAAAAGAAGAAGAAGAAGAAATTCGTTATCTTTTGAAATAATTTTTAAAAACAATTTATTTATTTTATTACCTTTTTGTGTGGTAAGACAGTTTAATTAAACCTGACTAATGAATAAAAATTTCCATATTCATAAATAATAGTGAATATATATAACTTTATTTTTATTATAATTGTTAATTGTTAATGGTTGGACAAGAACAAATAATGATAAAAGGTTTAGTTAAGACTTAAGATTATATATTACATTAACACAGTTTCATTTTCAATGCAGATTAAAGTGTTAATCATTAATAGTAATAACTAATTTTTTATGACGATTTCTCTATTTAAAAGTTAACAGTTAGATAATAAAATATCTTTTTATGTCTAATAATAAAATTTGAACCTTCACTATTTTATTAAAAGACCAAATGAATTAAACCACATTCCTGTCTTGTGATTAGGTATAATCAAATATAATAATTGTTTACTAACTAGAAGATTAGTCTAATTGGTAAAGAATTACGTCATATTTAAGTAAAATTTTAAGTTTGTAATTTTGTAAATATAATTAGATTAGTCGAAGTAAACCTTTAAATATATATATATATATATATATAAATTGTTTATACAATGGATAAGCACTATATAAATATAAGTTAAAAAATTTTATGTGTGAATTAATAAGTCAAAATATTCCTAACGTTACTCCTCCGCCGTTGAAGAACTTTAACAACTATACACTTTATAATTTATATATAAGAAAAGGCAAAAACATTAATTTTGTCTTTAAACTTTATACTAACTGTTAATTTAGTCTTCAATCTTTTATTATTATCAATTTCGTCCCAAATATTTTACATTTCGGTCAATTTTATCCTTTGACTAATTTTTTTCAATAAATTAACAACAATGTGCATCCTATTTTTCAATATGAGTTCAAATTTGAGTTTCTTTTTCTATTAAGTAGATTCTATTGTTAATATTTAGCTAAAGGAACAAAAGATAAAATTGACCAAAATATGAAACATTGAGGTTGAAATTGATAGTAAAAAAAACTAAAGATAAAATTGATAATTAGTATAAAGTTCGAATACTAAATTAATAGTTTTGTCGATAAGAAAATCTACAAGCCCACAAGAGTCAAGACTCAAGACACAACAATTACACAAAACACCCCAAAGCCGTTGTGGATTTTTTATTTATTTTTTCGAAAATAAAAGCGGCAGATGGTTCACAGATTTAATATTCCTTGGTCGGCATTGAAACATACACAAATTTTGCGTTCATTTTTTCTAAAGTTGTTAGTTGCCTATTTGGTTGATAATGTCAAAGTCTCAAGTCTCATGTCCCAACACAACAATTAATAATACTAGTGGCGCAAATATTTAATTGGTTTAAAATAATAGATTAGTTTTTATTTGAATTTAGGATAAGAAAAAGTTTTTTTTTTGGCCTGAAGGGTAAGAAAAAGTTATCTAACTTATTTAATGACTTTCTTGTTAATTTTTAAAAAATTACATGAGAAGTATTAAATAATTTTAAAAATTAATAATAAACAGATTCTAAAATTATATATTATAGTATGCGATTAAACTCAACTTTTCATAACTAAACATACATTTAAGCTCATGAAAACTTTAAATTTGTTACTAATTTTGTTTTTCCCGATTGTTGAAATTTTGTTTTCATTAATTAATAATTTCATATATGATTCATGTCTCACATTTGATTATAATGAGATAGTCTTTTAAGTTCATAATTTTTTCGCAACAAGTTTAGAGAGTCTTTTGCACATAGACCATAAGGGTTAATTTAAGATGCAAAATTTAATTCTTGACATGAGATGTAAATGCTGACGTGGCATAATTATAGCCATTGATGTAATTTAATGTTGAAAAATAATAAAATAATAATAAATATTTTAACCAATCAAAACGGTGTATGGAGTCACACCATTACTTACATACAACTAACTTTTTCACGTGTCATTATTTTATTGGCTCATGACTCATTGCATCCCATGTCAAGAATCAAACTTTGCATTATAGACTTACGCAGACCATAAATTAAGGGGTTTATCTATAATAAAATTGTTATTTTATATTCTAGACATTATCATAATCATAATTTTATATATTTTGACGAATTAATTTTTTTTCTTAAAAATATGAAGTTTATCACTTTGTTGTCTTTCCATCATTTAATACCATTAAATTATATCAACGATGCCATATAACCCATTGTATGCATGCAACAAGTGTATATTACACTAATTCAGTTTTATAAACCATGAGCCTATAAAAAGACTTCAAGCAGAACTATGATAAAGAAAAATGGAACGGGTAGAACCAATCTATTTATGAAGTATGATAATTTATATAAGGCAAAAGTACTAATTTCGTCCCCAAACTTTAAACCAACTGTCAATTTCGTCCCCAAACTTTTTTTGCTGTCAACTTCGTCCCCAAACTTTACACCAACTGTCAATCTCATCCCCAATCTTTTTTTGCTGTCAATTTCGTCCTCAAACTTTACATCAACTGTCAATTTTATCCCCGATCTTTCACATTTTCGTCAATTTTATCCTTTGACTAACTTATTTTTAATAAATTAACGACAGAATGCATCCTGTTTTTGAATCTAAGTTAGGATTTGAGTTTCTTTTTCTATCAATTTTACATTATATATCGTTAGCCACATAGATTTTGTCGTCAATATTTGGCTAAAGGAAGAGCAAAGGATAAAATTGACCAAAATGTGAAAGATTAGGGACGAAATTGACAGAAAAAAAAAGAATGAGGATGAAATTGACAGTTGGTGTAAAGTTTGGGGACAAAGTTGACAGCAAATAAAGATTGGGGACGAAATTGACAATAGGTGTAAAGTTTGAGGACGAAATGGATACTTTTGCCTTTATATAAAATAAATTGATAAATAACTCACTGTTATGAATTTTTTTTTTTTTTTTTTTTTNCCCAATTTTATTTTATTTTATTATTTTTTTTTTGTCTTACCATGCCATAACATGAGAGAAAAAACAGAAAGCTGACCCACAGACATACGCTGGGCCAGGAGACAACAGGAGCCCAACAGATAGGAAAAAAATGAAACAATAAAAGTCACACCCTATCGACTCCCTACCAAACGTCTTAACTGCAAAGACACCAAAACACAACCTCCCACCTGAGCGAATTAAGTCGAAGAAGAAGAGTGGCAAACGAATCGATCCTCCAGCAATACAACTCTGAGTTTAACAGGAATCATCCATCTCCAATACAGAGGTAATTCACCCTTAAGCACTAACTTTGCTACTAGATCCGCTAATCTGTTTGCTTCTCTTCTAGTCCATTTAATCTCTACATTTCCATGTTGTGCTAATTTTGATTTGACTTGCGAAGTAGCACGTAAATTCAAAAGATAGACTATTAAAGACTTGGCATATGGGTTAATTATTGTAAAGTTGTTGGTTTTGATTTATGGGCTTCTGATTTGAAAGTTTATTACTTTTTAATCTAGAAGGTACAGTTACTTATGTGAAATTAAGAATATGCATGTCTAATGTGTTACAATCAATGTTTTAAAAATCGGACCCGATATTGAACCGATCGAGCTAGCGGTTCAAGGTTTAATGGTTCAACCAAGGTTCAACTGGGGTCAGACCATGCATTGACAATTAAATAAATTAAAAATAATAAAAAAACTTATATATGATAAAATTTTAATTCAAATATTCATAATTAGGTTACAAAATACAATTATAACATTAACATATTGATACAATTTTCATAAATTAACATGAATTAATATAGAGATAATCAATTTTCATAATGTTCATCAATATAATATCATCAAGTGACATTTTATGATAACTTTTTCTATCAAATTTTGGTTCATAATTAACATTCTCTAAGATTTGACTCATAATTATTAAAAAAGGACCAAAAAAATCAAAAAAGAAAAAAGAAAACAAAAAATAAATCAGGACCGATTCAACCGGTTTTCCTCCGGTTCAGGCCGGTTTTTGACCGGTTCCCTCCAGTTTAGGGCGGTTCTCTGTCCTGCCCGTTATTTGGCTGACTCGGACTGGCCTAATGTCTGGTTCCCGGTTCGATCCAGTTTTAATAACCTTAGTTACAATAGAAAATTGAGGTTATGAGTTTTTCCAAATCTTTAAGAAAATATTCAGTTTTTTCAAAAACATAAATCTTGACCCCATTAATTTTTTTTAAAGAATAAGAGACTCGGTTCGGGTTTGACCGAGTCAGATCTCAAGGTATACACAAAAGTCCGATCCAGTTTTAATAACCTTAGTTACAATATAAAATTGAGGTTGAGTTTTTCCAAATCTTTAAGAAAATATTCAATTTTTTCAAAAACATAAATCTTGACCCCATTTATTTTTTTTTAAAGAATAAGAGACTCGGCTCGGGTTTGACCGAGTCAGATCTCAGGGTATACACAAATTCAGTATGGTTCATGTACATCCATAGTTTTTATTTTTTATTTCTTTTTAAATCCTTTAATTATCACAACATTTATCATGTCTAATGTGAGATTCTAGAATATAAAGCACACTAATAATATATGTAATAATAACCATGTTAGACTGGTTGAAAGAAAGAAGTTAACTTTTCTGATTCAAATTTCAAGGGGAGAAATTAAAGGAACAAAAAGAAAAAAAATGAAGATAAAGAAATTATTTGGTTATTGAAATTAATTTCTCTCTGTCTCTTTTTTAGATGGAGTCATGCAGGAGAATAAATTTAATTAGTAGTATTGAGATATGATGATGTGGGTGATGAATAGAAGAAATTGAAAGGGCAGACATTAAATTAAGGTCAAAGTCTAAATTTGATTCTATATCTTTTACTCAATTCTTAATTTGGTCTCATATTTTTTTTGTTACATTTTGGGCCTCGTATTTTTGGGTCAGGTCCCAATGTGGTCCTATATAATTTTTTGTTGCAAATTTGGTCCTATATATATATATATCTTTAGGTCAATTGCAGAATTGGTTTCATATCTTTAGGTCAGGTGCAGAAGTGGTCTCATAATTTTATAAAAATATCAGCTAACGTTTGATCATTTTGCAAAGCTATGGGACTAATTCTGCAACCTGACTAAAAGATATGGGACTAAATTAGGACCTTTTGTAAAGATATGAGACCAAAAGTGTAACAAAAAAAAGATACAATACCAAATTGGAAATTGAGTAAAAGATATGAGACCAAATTTGCAGTTTGACCTTAAATTAATTAAACTTGTGTTGGAAAAAGAATGAAACATATAAAATACATGATCCGCAGAACAATGAGACATTCTTTTGCAGTTTCTTCTGATCTCTTAGCTTCCCCCCGAAAACTGACTCACTCACTCACTCAATTGTATGTATGTTTGCAGCTATCTGCTGCTCGCTGCCATTGCCAATATTGCTTTGTTTTCTTCTGTCACACTCTCTTCTAAAAGCCCAAACAAGCTTTGCTACATCATTGTCATTATGATTGCTTTATCCTTATTGTCGTTATCGTTTTAATAATTCATCATGTTCTTCTTCTCATCTTCACCCTAGCTACACACACATATATCTCTGAATCTAAACCTACCCACATGCACCCACCTCACATGCAACACCATTTCCTCCATATATATGTACACTTCAATTACCACTCAAATTTCACCATTATTTCACAATCATATATATATATATATATATAATCAACACATAAATTAATTCTAAAAGATATACGGGTTAACAATTCAATCCCTAAAAACCATAAAATTAATATATTGGAAAAAGCATTAATTTCGTCCCCAAACTTTACATCAATTGTGAATTTCGTCATTAATCTTTTTTTGTTGTCAATTTCATCCCAATGTTTTATATTTTGATCAATTTTGTCTTTTGACTAATTTAATAATTAATTGTAAAAAAATATTAAGGATAAAATTAACAGTTGATGTAAAGTTTGGAGATGAAATTAGTACTTTTGCCTAATATATGTAAGTCATTTTCTCCTTACAAATTTGTTCCTAAAGATGGGTTTAATTGAGGGACTAAGTTATATGATTTTTAATTAAGATTATCAAAGATTAAAATGTATAAACTAATTTTTTAGAGCTTATGAATTGTCAACTCATATTTTTCCGAAAGTAAATTGTATATATATATATATATTATTTATATCTAGAGTAAAGATATAATTTGGTCTTGGGAAGCAAGGGTGGAGGGAGGAATTTTGGGGTGGGGCCCGTACGTAGTAGAGGTATATAATAATATTAAATAAAATAATTGATTAATATTTTATAAATTATATGTATACAAAATATAAAATCAATATTATATATTATTAAATAAAAAAATATATCAAATGTGCAATTTTTTATTTGCAAAAATCTTTTCAGGTACTTTTTACTTATTACCAGGAACATTGATTAATCTTTTGTCGTGGGTCTTCCACTTAAAGGTAAATGACTGGTCACAGAATATTAATAAATGAATAAATGAAATATTGAAATTATTATATGTTAATAGTATACACATAATATTATCAATTAATGTTTTACTTTATATACAACATACATGAAATTAAATTTAAATTTTTGGTCAAAGAGCAATTTTAATTGGTCCCTTTTATTTGTGATAAGATGCAATCTACTCTAGTCATTTATTTTTTCAGTTTTGGTTATATATCTTTACTAAAGATTTTACTTGCTGATTAATGTAGTTATATCTCTCTTATTTCAAGTTCGATTACGTCGAGTTTGGAAATATATATTACTCTTGACAAGTTTTATTTTTAGTTGAAACCGTCAAAAAACAAAGGTCAAATTAGACTCTAAAAGTGAGTCACTTGTTTCATAATCAAACTAATAAAGTTGGTTATATTTCCATTTTGTTTCAAATCTAATTACGATGAGTTTAGAGCTACGAATTACTTTTGATGAGACATTTTTCTGACTAGTTGAGAGTTGAAACTGTCAACAAATAAGATCAAATTTAGCTCCAAAAATAATTTTCCATAATTTTTCAACAAAATTTGCATCTCAAGCATTGATCAAGTCTGTTCACATGGTCCCCTCATGTGGTTACTGCCACTGAGGGCTATATATGTATAGGATATAATATTATATATATATATAATCAAAAGCACCTTATATTTGTCAATTCAAAAGCAAACTCTTTTGACTATATTATTGATTTCATTCAAACCCACAGCACTAATAATCATACCCTGCATGCATTTATGAACATCAACAAAGGCAGTAAGTCAAATTAAGTTTATTGTTAGTAAATTTCAGCCCTCACCTTTTTTAACCATAGAATTAGGCCCTAAAAAGTCTACTTTATTACGAAATGTGAGTCCTAATGAGGAATCCTGTGAGACTCAGGCAAATCTTATATAGTAATATTGTTAGACTTTGATGGAATGGTCACATGCTAGTGTAGTAGGAGGCTTAATTAAAGTTGTATATAGTAATTACCAACAAATGATTATTCTGATTCTGACAATTATAATCTCAAGTTCCAATTATAATTTTTATTTTTTGTATGAGACTTTTTAATTTAAACAAATATTATTAGACTGTAAAACAGATAGATGAAAAAAAGTACGTATATAAAGGAGGAGAGTATAGTAGTAATTGCGATGGAGAAAAGAGTTATGATTTTCAAAGTGAAAAAATGGGTGTGTTTGTTAGGTGTTAGCGACTTCAATCATAGTGTTCCGATCCATTCCATAGACACTGACTTTGTACCCATAACTCCTAATTATGTTCCTTTTTGTCAACAAGCTTAATTATTTTCATCAATTTTCTTGAGCTCAAATTTCAATTCAATTCAATTCATTGTGCTTTTTGATTGATATGGTCCAAATTGAAAGGAAATCCAACAAAAACTTCTCTGCTTTTGTGGGTGTCGACAGTTTTGATGATGCCATTTTTAGCTGAGTCAGCTAAATGGTTTGCCACTTTGAGGCACTCGGTTGTTAAGTTATACTTGTTTGTTATCATTATTTCTTTTAGTCTGAATCATCATAATTTACTTTTACTTTAGTTTGTTATCTATAAACAAATAATAATAATAATAAAAAGCTTTGATCCTTTTGTAAAAAAGAAACTAGAGAAGTTTTATTTATTTCAATTTAATCTTTACAAGACAAAAGTATATATTTTAGATTTGGTCAAAGTGAAAGTTTGGTCATATATCTTTTGCTGAGTTCTCAATTTGGTCGTGTATCTTTTTTTGTTTGACTTTTGATACCATATCTTTGCAAAAGGTCCCAATTTGGTCTCATATCATTTTAATCACATATCTTTTAGATAAGTTGCAGAATTGGTTGAGTCTTTGCAAAAAGATAAATGGTTAGTTAATCATTTTACAAAGATATGTGGCCACTTCTGTACCTGACCTAAAGATATATGACTAATTCTGTAATTGACTCATAGATATGAGACCAAATCTACAACAAAAAAATATGAGACCAAATTGGAAACTAATCCAAAGATATGAGACGAAATGTACAAAAAAAATATAAGACCAAATTGAGAATTGAGCCGAAGATATAGAATCAAATTTTCACTTTTGACCTTTAGATTTTTTCTAATAACAATACTTATCAATATAAATTGAGTCTAATAGACAAGACTAATCTCACAAAATATGATAATTTTAAGTTTAACTCGCTATTCATATTTAGTATTGAAGACAGAGTCCTCTGTTATTTTAGTTTTATTAATTATTAGTTAGACAATTTGTTACTTTCAATTAGTAGTTAAACTAAGCCTTGATCAAGGTTAGTAAGTAAGGCTTAGTAACACTCCAGTATAGATACATGTACCTTACATCAATATAATTCATCAGAATATTATCATTCTTTTATCATTTCTCTTAAACGTTTTACACGATATGAGAGCCTATATTCCAGATTTTGAGTTTATCAAATGATGGTTCAAAATTACTAGTGCTCAAGAAAATAGTGGTCATCAGTCTTTGTCAGCAGCAAGAACTAATGCAAGAATTGAAGAGTAAGTACTCGTGAGCCCTCCATAATTCAGAACAACCCAATATGATTTTGGTAACTACATCGTTGAAATGAGGAAATTTTCTCACCTAAAGTACAACAGTGGAGATATCACCGGAAGCCAAAGGGAAAATTGGTTTCATTGATGCCTCTTTGAAGCCTCCTTTGACCGCTTGAAGTAGGGATGATCATGAGTAGGATACTATGATTTTTGAATTCGGAGCTAAATATGAGCGGATATCAAAATCAATCATTTCTATACCTGTTCAGTAGCCTAATCCCCATACTCAGACTCAGACCTTGAGAAATTCTAAAATAAATGATTTTCTATTGATATAAAACTTATTTTCATATGACTTCTTACATCTATAACTACTAAAAATAAAAAAATAAATCATAATATTTATGAAATATTTAATATTTTTTTTAAAAAAAGTGTTAAGGTATTATATTTTTATATATATAAATTAATATTTATTATTATTGGTAGGGTACTACTATATACGGACCCGAACCCANCAACTATATCCGGACCCGAACCCATTAAGGTTTGGTTTAGATCCAGAACCAGACCCTCAGGGTAAAATTTTAGGGTCTCCATTGAGTCTGGATATTTTTAATCATCCTTAGCTGGAAGAAAATAAATGCTATGATTAAGTCATGGTTGTAAGATTCGATATGTCTCGGCACTTTTTTCAGGTAAAAATACTTTTGGTACTCTCAAAATATGAAATCAATTTTAGTTGTACTTCTAAATTTTTTTGGTTAATTGCACTCTCAAAATATGAGGTTAGTTTTAATTGTACCCGAAAATTTTTTTTTACGTCAGTTATTAATCTTTTCTTTTTGTCAATTGTACCATCAATTCTTTTTTATGTGCCAATGCATCTCCAATTTGAGGGTACAATTGACCCAAAAAAAACTTTGGAGGTACAATTGAAACTGACCTCATACTTTGACAATACAATTAGCCTCCAAAAAAAACTTTGAGAATACAACTGAAACTAATTCCATACTTTAGGAATACCAAAAGTATTTTTTTACCTTCTTTTGTTTTTTATTTCCCTTGTTCTCAAGTTTTTGTTATATTATCTTCTGAGATCTAAATTAAATAACCCTGTTTTCTTTATTCACTTCCTTCCCTACCCTGCAGGTTAAGCCATTGCCTACGGGCTACGGTCAATGATAAAATTCACATGCATTTGAATGTATATGTTTCAATGAACATGGCTTCCATTAGGACCAATGGACCATGCTTTATCCTCACTAATATTGCATCCTAGCCATTATTTTATAGCTATATATAGCACATGTTTCTTTGCTTCTTCTGGTGGTTTTATCACTTTATATATATATATATATATATATAAACCTTCTGACACTTCATAGGACAATATGACCCATTGATCATAAGATATACATGTAATGAGTTATTTAAAAAAAAACGAAGAAGTAACTTGACAATTTAGGTCTTGAAAGATGATAACTTTTTTAATTTAGTTTATGAAAGATTAAATTATAAAATTTAGTTCTTAAAGATGCAATTATAATTAATTTACTCCTTTTATTAATATATTGACTTAAATTTAACAATAAATGTGATATTTTAACATTAATTGTTAAGTGCAATATTAACAAATCTAAAATCACATTAAATTTGTTATTGAATTTTAGTTAAAAGTTTTAACAAAACATTTGATGATTGTAACTACACCTTTTAAAATTAAATATTCTATCTTTTAGTGACTAAATAGATAATTTTATTATATCTCAAATTCGAATAATTGATTTATTCTTTAAAAAAAATGTCAAGAATGTGGGGGATAATAGTTTGTTTTCTTCAAAAGTAAATTAATATATGTAGAGACATGCATAATGTAATCAAGCTAAGTTGTCAAATGACGAGACCATTTTAATAATTGTTTGAGTTCTCTTTTATTTCACTTATACTTCTTCTAGGGACTAATAGACTTTTATCTAGAAAATCAGCTAACTAATTTTCCACATATCATTATGAAAAACTTTCTCATTAATCCATAAAAGTGTAGTCCTTTGTAATTATTGAGAAATTTACAGCTATAACTTCTCAAGAAAGTCATGATACCTAAGTATTTATAAGTAAAAGTAAAACAAGACAAGTTGATTGAAACCAAGCCAGGCCAATGGTCAAGGTGGGTCCATTCTTAATCACACTTGATAGCTAAAGGAAAGTGGTTAGTGGCTTAGTTAGAGGACTAATGACTCATTAAACAACCCTTTAAAAGGATGCATGCAAATGATTTACCTTTGGGTTCCAAAATTCCAAATTCTATTTTCCACTATTCCTTTGTGTTTTTGTCGATCCATCCTTTGGATGTTTGTTTAATTTCATGTGTTTTGACCATAACTATGTCTACCATCCTTTTTAATTTACTCAACTTGGAAAGGATTAAATTTGACTATATTTAGGCCTTCAAAGTTAAAAGTTAACTTAAAACTTGATCTGTCTTCTTTTCTTAAAGCTATCATAATGTGCTCTCTCTCTCTCTCTCTCTCTCTCTCTCTCTCTCTCTCTCTCTCTCTCTCTCTCTCTCTCTCTCTCTCTCTCTCTCTCTCTCTCNCCGATGACATTATAAAACAATATATATATAATATAATTATATTGAATAAAAATAATCAATAGTTAATAAAATATAACAATAAGATATACTTATAAATTCATAATTTTATTATTTTATATAAATAAAATATACAAAAATTACAATACGAACAATTCTAATAAGGTTAATATAATAAAAGTGAAAAAAAATTAGTTTTTTCTTTGTTTTAATAAATGAGTAACATTTTATATAGGCCTTCATATTATTTTATTGTATTTGGCCCATAAAATCGACAAAAAAAAGGTAAAACAAAATTATTTTTTCCAAAAAAATTGTAACCCGACCGGTTTTCTAAAAATCACTACGAGTCAATCTAGTTCAAAGCGGTTCTGAGAGATCCAAAATATATAGTTCAACCTCCTGAATGGTCTAGTGGTTCAGACCGGACTGCCTTTACTCTCAGTCCTGGTTGGACTGGTCCAATTTTCATAACACAACAACTAACAAGAGGTTGATCCAAGTGATGACAAGTAGTTTGCTATCGTTTAAACAAGGTCTCGACTTCGAGACCTTATGAATATAGCTACTCCTATTGATAGACTCTTCTACCATAATCAAGTGAGGGATATGAGTTGAGTATAAATTATCTACCACAAAACTTCAAGTACCAAGGGAGAAAAAAATAGGGCATAGTGATTATTATGACTAATTGAGAAATTTAAATAATTAGTATGTTTGAAGTTTTGTCAAAATTTAAATTTAACAAGTTTGAGTGAAATTTTATTTTGATTTTAAAGGTTTCATTGTGTAAAAAAATAGGCAAAACACCATTTCGTGCCTCTAACGTTTGCGGTGATTTTCAGTTATACCCTAATATTTCATTTGTCCCAACCCATATGAATATAATTTCACATCTTTCTCGAGGCATTGGAGGTCGAGCAATTCAAGGTTGGAATCATTGCCGTCGTGATCGTTGGCAAGAGCATCCACATACGGCGAGAGCAATTCAGGCTTGGGTTTCGGATTTGAAATGGAGGCAAAAACCATAGAGTATTTTGATGAAGCGATATGGGTATGGATTAGTGATATGGGTATGAGATTTTGTTTTTTTTGTTTTTATTTTTTAGATTCTGGATGATGATGAATTGGTGAACAAATTGTGTGAATTTGAAAAGTGAGTATTGGATTTATCAAGTATGGAATTTTTTTAAAAAAAATCTGGGAAGATGATCGAAGATGATGATGATGATGTTCGAATGGGGGTTTAGGGTTTTAGGATTTAGGGTTTAAGGTTTTAGGGTTTAGAGTTTTAAGGTTTAGGGTTAGGAGTTTAAGGACCAAATTGATTATTTTTAATTTCTGATTTTATAAAATAAATGCCAGGGAATAAATTGCAAGTCAGGCATTGTTTTTTTGTTTATACTTTATGTGGCGATAATTTACACACGTGGCGGGTTTTTTGTGTGTTTAAGTGGTACTAGCGTGGCAGTTAACAACCACGTAAGTACTTAACGGCACACGTCAGCCTCCATCCGTGCCACGTCAGCTTTTTTGTAACACTTGGATGACGCAAGGACCAACTCGATCAACGTTTGCATAATTCGGGGACCGGGTTGTATAATTTCAAAAATTCAGGAACCTAACTACCACCGCCTGCAAAATTCAAGGACCTAAATGCTAGTTTTCTCATTTTTTTTTCTTAATGGAAAAGTTGGAGTTATAAAGGAACAAGTGGAAAACTTTAGAGATTACAATTGAAGTAACAGAATATCAGAAACTAAAACAGAATTCACATCCTAAACATTTGGGACCAAAACATTATTCACCGTAAACTTTAGGACCATTATAAGGGTTTGACCATTTTTCTTTGTAAGAAGAAAGATTTTTTTTTTTGAGTAAACTAACAATTCAGCCTCTGAAAGATTACTTAGATAACAACTCAGTCCCTGAAAGAATAAAACATACTCTTTAGTTCTTAAAAAATTAAAATGATATACTATTTAGTCTATAAAAAAGATTAATAGGTATATTATTTTGATCTTTTAGAGACTAAATTGTGTATTTTAATCTTTTAAGGACTGAATTGTTAGTTTACTCATTTTTTTTTTGTCTTTCTGTTAACTTGTTTATTAGAACACATATAAGGTAGAAATTATCAAAGTTAAGTGTCTAGAAATAATGACAAAAACTAGACAGAATCATGATTGAAAACAATGTTGAAACAAGTGAAAATGAAATTTAAGAACCAAAATAGAACAAAAAAGCTTCAATAATCATTATATATAAAGGTTAGAATGCACGAAATCTTTGAATTTTAGTTAATGTGTAAACAATTATTTGAACTTTTGATTTTATACAAATAATCCTATTTAAGTATTTATTGAAAATTTCATCAATTTTTTTTTTTACTTTTGTGGATACTTTACAACAATAATTAATTTTATATAAGTTTATTTTAACGTAAAATGCAACAATTAATTAATCATAAAATTATAAAAAAAAATTATTTTTTTTAAAAAATGAGAATCTTAATAAAAAAATAAGTTTCTAGCTCAAAATCAAAGTTCATAAAGCTATTCGACACTTCTCATAAAATTAATTTAATTTTTTTTTTTTANCGACACTTCTCATAAAATTAATTTAATTTTTTTTTACACAATAATTAAAATTCATTGAGATTTTATACACTACTTTATGAGAAGACTGCTAATAAGCATTGTGGCGCATTTGCGGGCAAGTATTATGTATCTTTATGTAATGTTGATCCATGGATCCATGATGATGTTGTACAAATGAGTGCTTTTGGTCCTTTGGAGGACACATCTTTATATTTGTTGTACCAACTGTTCATGCAATATTCATCTCTTTGTTTGGTTCGAAAAGAATCCCACAAACAACAAAAACACCCCCAAAGATGTATAAACAAAACATATATGCATGCATCGTCACTTCTTTTCTATCTATATTTCATGTTCATCCCCGTTGATGTCTACAAACGCACGATCGACAACACATTCAACTTGCTAGGAATCTCACGCAACACATGTTCATATTCATTCTAAAATATCCTACATTTGCTGATTGTAACCTGAGGTATTTAGTTTAATTAATTAAATCCATATATATATATAGGTCAAAACTAACTTTATTTTGATCCATAATGTGTACTTTCAATTCGGTTTTGGTTCTTATTGTGTACTTCCAATTCGGTTTTGGTCTTTAATGTTTAATTTGTTCTATCTTGATCCTTAATATTTTTTAACAATTATTGTTTAATTTTGCCCCTTAATTACTGAATGTGTTATATCCATCTAATTTCAAATTTGAATTCAGCGAAATTAGTATTACATGTATGTTATTTAAATTATGTTTATTAATTCACTAATCTAAAAATTTATTATTAATTATATTATATGATATATATATCTTATATTATATGGCTCCCCCCTTTCTGGTCGTCCATGTTTAAAACTATAGTCTATGAAATTAAAAATAAGAGAAAATTTACTATTTGGTCTCTCTTTCTTTACTAAATTAACAATTTAGTCCCTTATTTATTCTACATACATATTTGCATGCCCGTTAGGGCACGCAAAGCCCCTAGTATATATATATGTTGGGATATAGGTCCACTCTTAGTGGATTGGACTCAGTCAAACATGATCAGATATAATAATATTAGTTATTATTTGGTGTTTAATGGATAAAAGATCCTGATAATTGGTTAAAGAGATATTTGGAGAGAGATTCAAATAAGTGGTTAGAGTTCAGGCCAAAAAAATAAAAAAAGTGGTTAGAGAGATATTTGGAGAGTATCTCTTAGAATTTATTTTTGAAAAGATATTTCAAATATCTCTCTCCTATATATATAGCACCTATATATATCACATAATCAGACTTAATATTCATTTATTAAAAAATACATACACACGTTGATCCAAATTCATATTCGTCATCAAATTAATCTTCGAGTAGGTACCTTGATCCGACTATCCAAATACGTTGATCTGTAAATATATATAACTACTATCTCAATCTCATGATTGACCCTTATTATTTTTTTATAGGAAAAATGTAACAAGACCCCTTAAACTTTGGGTCATTTGGAAGTAGGCCCTTAATTAAACTATCAATTTTGAAAATCAAATCCTTAAACTTTGAAGGTTTAGGAATTAGATCCTTCCATCCATTTTTTCACTAACGGTGTTAATTATTATTAAGATAAATTACACTTTGGTACCCTGTAGTATTCTCTGTTAACACTTTGGTACCCTGAGCTTTAATTTTATTAGAAAATTAACGAAAATTGACTTTTGGGGTTATTTCGTAATTTAACCATCTTTGGGAGATAAAAGGCAATTTTAATGCAGGAAAAAGAGGTTGAAATTACTAAAACACCAATAAAGATTTAAATATCTTCAAAATAGTCCTTAAAACACAATTTTAGATTTTAATAGGACTAGATTGCAACACTTTTCCAGAATTGGGACTGTTTTGTAATTCTATCTTCTGTTCTATATTTTTCAAATATTATGTTTTGACCCCAAAAAGTGTTTATAGTTTTCATTTTAGTCCCTAGATAATATGTATCCAGGGACCTGTTTGTAATTTTTTGAAAATATTGGGGGTCAATATGTATTTTTTGCAAAAATTATTATTGTTAAAATTATAAAATAGCTCAAAAAATTTTGATTTCTGTTAACTTTCTAATAGAATTAGAGCTCAAGGTACCAAAATGTTAACGGAGAATACCACAGAGTACCAAAATGTCACTTTTTAAACAACAGGATACCAAAGTGGAATATGGCCAAATCATAGGGGTACCAAAGTATAATTTATCCTGATAATAATTAACACCGTTAGTGAAAAATGGATGGAATGATCTAATTCCTAAACCTTCAAAGTTTAAAGATTTGATTTTCGAAATTGATAGTTTAAGGGCCTCCTTCCAAATGACTCAAAATTTAAGGGATCTTGTTACATTTTCCCCTTTTTTATAAAATGAGAAATAATTATGTCCGGGTTTCAAAAACTTTGTTATTTATAATAAAGTCAAATAGTGTGGGTAATAAATTGATAATAAATATTTTATTTATTTAAGATTGATGTTACATATTTTTATAACTTTTTTCTTTTTATTCTCAAATCTATTTTTGAGGTGTGATTTGAGTTGGTTGACCTACCGTTCTTACTAAACATAAAAAAATTCTTCAAAAGTAAAATACTGTTTTGAATTTATCGTATTGAAATGAGAAAAATATAATTAATTTTATTTGTTTAATTATAAAATAAGCAACTTACTTTCAAGATTTAAATCTTATTTGTTGAGATCTCCAATTGAATAAAGAGAAGAAAACTATATTTAAATTTAAAAAGAAAAAAATATAACCATATTCAATAGTATTAGGCTAAACATAAAAAACTTATAAAAATATATAAAAACTTATTAAAATAAATAAAAACATTTAGATCCACTACTTTTGAAAACAATATGACAATTTTATTTTATTTTTGTTACAACAAGGGTCTAAAAAGCCCATTGAAAAAGAAAACAGATAAAGAGGAAAACTAGACAGAAATAAGGCCCAATACATGAGAAGCTTCCTTCGTGAATTTCCTTTCTTCTTCTGGTTTTGCACACCGCCATCAAAGAAGATGGAACATCATCACGAAGAACAAATTAAGTTTGAAGGAACTGAGAGAGGAATATCTGAAAAATCTTCCTTCTGGACACATCCCTCCCTTGAATATCAAATTTACAGAAATCACATCCGAGAAGGCCATGGCTCAACCTGCATGTGGTTCATTCCTTTACATTACCTTCGGAGCAAAAGATCCTCTGGACAATACCTGTGTAATCTTTGAAACCAAAGTGTGGAGGAAGATAATGAATCAAGGCTTAGAGGTCAAGTTTTGTAGAATAAAATCTACCCAATGAGAATGCTATGGTTAGCAACTTTATTTATATCTCTAAATTAATCATTTATTTAATGCTTTGCTTTATCATCCGATGACTTTATCTTTTTTTTTGTTAGTAACATGCTAACATCCATGGTGTTGTTCCGTGATAATATATCTTTGTTTTGATCTTCATTTGATTTTACTCCATGTCCAATGTTATAGTTTATTTATCAATGATTTTTCTGCATTCATCAAATTTTGGCATTATTAAACTTTTTGACCACGTATAAATTGTTAAGTGCCTTGTCAACCCCTCTTCAATGGCATCTACAGCATTAAAACTAAATCTTTGATTGTCAAATACGAAGGAGGTGTACTTGGTGTACCTATTCCAGCCCCCATTCTGTAAATAACAAAAGAAATTGGAGCGAGGCAATTGAAAGACCAAAAAAATGAACTTGTAAATACAAAGTCTGTAAATGCCAAATGAGAAATAAGAAATGGAAAATCTCAGTCATATTGTATTCCAAGTAAGGAGAAAAACAAACTCTAATTTGTGAGAAGCATCTTATTTTGGTCATCACACAAAAGCTCACAGATTTTTCTTTTTATCTTCTTTCTTGACAATATGTTTTTTTCTAACTCTTTTTGGTCCATTTGACAATATTTTACTAATGATTTCTTGTGCATAACATAGATTTGGGCATTATCAGTCTCAGCTTCAATATTTTCCACCACCATCTTTTTTTATTTTTGTTTGCACTTCCTGCTTCCAAAGACAAATGCTCATGGGCTCATAGCCAGATCTTTTCCATGGCCTGACTAGAATTTTCTTTTATACACTTAGTATGAAACTATGGCTTCCAGTTTGCTTATGGTTTTATTTATTTATGAATTGCAGGTTTCAAAGCTTGTTCAATTCTTTTGTTATATGAAACTTATCAATAAGATTTCAGAAAACAGAAACTTTTTTTATGACAAACTTCAGAAGTAATACAATGTGACATTACATACAGGACACTACATATTAAAAGACTAATGTCTATATGTTGGGTTTAGTCATTGAAAGTCCCACATCGGTTGGAAAAACATTGAGGGGGTGTGAGGCTTGTATAAATATGAGTGAGATATGAGCTTCTAAGGCACCACAACTTACATAGAAATTCTAATGGGTGTATTGGAGTTTGGGTAGTTGTGAGTCATTTTTGAGAGAGGGTTTGCAATTTTTTCCGGTCAAAAATTGTATTGAGGAGGGTTTGTAATTTTTCCGTGCAAAAATTACAAATAGTGAATTTTGTCCCAGAGGGGGCCGTGGAGTAGGTCTTGAGGCACCGAACCACGTTAAAGATTTGTGTTC
>QANZ01018080.1:0-14044 GCA_003254925.1 Chamaecrista fasciculata
CCTAAAATGTCTCTAAAATACATGATGAAATATGGTAAGATCAGTCAACATTTCCACCTGTACAACATACTAGACATTGTATACATCAAAACACTCAGATGAAGTGATGACATATAGATATAATATCATTAATTATGTTGCCACATTACATAATGTTTGCATATTATAGTTTGCGTCTGTCAAGCATTTATGTATTCTTTGAAAACATTTTGTACTATAGGTTTAGTCAAGGGGTCTATTATCTTACATTCGGCTGAAATGTATTGTACATCAATTAATCCTTTTGTGCTATATATGATCTGGATGTGAAGTTACAAAAAACTTCATCTTGCTATGATACTTAGGGTCTTTCACATAGGCTATGGCGTGTTGTCACATTACAACATCACCGGGTTGGAACTCTCATTTCCAAATCCAAGGTGTCATATAAACCTCTTCAACCATAAAGCCTATACTCTCATTAATGTGCATGCCAAAAATTCAACCTCTATTGAATTTAATACACGTCAGCTTCTTGTTAGTCCAACATATGGTACCATTTTGGGCAATAAGGTAAAACTTAAAGTTGGTCTCCACTCTTCTTCATTTATGCTTGCATCGGCATTGAAGTATCCAACAAGGTTTAAATTACTTACTCTATAGCGCAATGCATAATAGGAAATGCCCTTTAAGTATCTCAAGATCCTTTTTACTATTTTCTATTACTTTTCACTGGGGTTGGATCGGAATCCAATTATCAGTCCTACTTTGCAACAAATATTTGGTCTTGTACGCATCATGCATACATCAAATGCTAACTACATTGGCATATGGAACCCTTTCCATCTTCTTCTATTTGATTCGGTTTTAGGACACATTTCACGACTCAATGCTACTCTGGTAGCAACATGGGTACACATGGATTTGCAGTCTACAATGCGAAAAACGCCCAAGGATCTCCAGAACATGACTCTCTTGGGAAAGAGAGAGAGTTCACCTTGAACAATATAGATCTTAACTTCAAATATATGGTTTGTTTCACCCATGTCTTTCATCTCCAAAATTCAATGGAAGCCATTCTTTAATAGCTATCATGAAATCTAGACAATTTCTGGCTAATAGTATATCATCTACATATAAGGATGAAATTCCTACTTACTAAAAATTTTGACTAGCCTAGATTAGGTCACCTAACCCGTGACCTGTTATGAGCCAACTTGACAAGTTAATGGGTTGGCTCACAAACCTAATTATTTATTTTATTTTAAAAATCTATACTTTAAATTTTTTTAAAAAAGTAATTTCTTACAAATTATAGTATCATCAACGAAGGTTGGCTCAGTTGGTAAAGAGTCGACTCATAACCCACAAGGTCGTTAATTTGATTCCCATTGCCGATATAGGAGCCTTGTTGGTACGCGTAAGTATCTCAGTAAGTAATCATAAAGTCCGGAAGCGTGTTCTAGCCTTGGTGAACCCTCGAAGCCCAACTCACCTAAACTTTTTCCTACCAAAAAAAAAAAANGTATATTATATATTTTAAACTTGTTTATATTAATAAAGACTTAATTAAACATCAATTTAATGATACTTATACCAATAAAATAATTTAATATAATTTTTTTATCATATTATTATTTTTAATCTTAAATTGATTTTTTTATACTAATATATATGTATTATTTCTTAATATCAATTTTAAGATTAAAATTATATTATTATTTTTTATCTTAAATAATACATATATATAATAATTTAATAATACTTATATATATAATTTTAATGATAATTATACTAATAAAATAATTTAATATGATTTTTAATCTTAAATACATGTAATATAATTTTAATCTTAAATTTATACTAAGATACACACTCATGCAAATATATAGGCCCTAGGGACTTTGCTCAAAGAAGCCCGTGGGAAGAGAAGGCTAAAGCATGCATGATGGGGAATATGGGAGAAGGGGGTAATAATGGGAATCTATGACATGCAATGATGACATAAAAACAAAAATTACAATTCCAACTCTAATAAAAAGTGGTGCCTAAAAACTTTGCTCCATGTGCTTTCTTGGACTCCATCATGTCTCATGGGTTCATGTGGACATGTGAAGGCTTCCATGTGTCATCTTTCAACAAGGCTAAGTTTCATGCTATTAGTTCCATGCCACCTCACCCACAACATGCTAATGTGTCAACTTGATAAAGCTTATTTGTCATGCTTATGTGTCAACTTGTCATGAAAATGGGACTTTAATCAAATTGTGATAAATTCCTGGCAGTATTCGGCTCGTGACCAAACAGTGTCTGCGAATTCGGATCATACAGATTGTAGAATTGATTGAGGTAATTGTCTGCTCCACCATCTTCTGATATTTTATCATCCTCAGAGTGATTATAGTCTGAAACAGCAGAATTAAGAGATTTTAAAGCATCTTGAAACTCTTCAGCGGACTTGGCTTTTGATAAATTTGCTAAAGCCTGTGACTTAGTCAGCAAGAATTGTTGATGTTCTTCTGAGGGCTTGATGCAATCGGGAGAATTATTATTATTCTGCAACCATAAAGTTATTTTTTCTGGAGATAAAAGAACTGGGTTGAATTTTTCCCACCACTTGACAGAAATTGATCTTGCTAAAGTCTTATGACAAGGAGAAGGGAGTTCTTCTGTAAAGCAAAACTCCCAATGAAAAATCCATGTAATGCTGAATTTGATGGTAAACTGGAGAAGATGGGTTCCTGCCGGGAAATTGGTATTTTGTCTGAAATTTATGAAAGCTTGGTTTGCAAAGGGGGGAAAGATATCTTGGGTTAAACCAAAATAATAAAACCATTTAACAAACCAAAACGGGAATTTGTCTAGACCTTTTCTAATCCAAACAAACCACGAATGATTTGCACCTGGTCTGAGATAAAGAAAATTATACCATGCAGCTTGGTAATCAAAATAAGTGAAACTGGGAGGAGTGATTTCAATAGGAAAAGCTTGGGGGGTAAGCACGTGCTTATCCCAATCAGCGACAGTTAAAACTCGAAGAATTTTAAATTTAGAAAAAGCAACTTCATCATCAGCAGGGCAAGAAAGCTTTTTAGAATTAATATCTAAATGGGTCAGCTCAATGGATTCTGTTGCAACAAGAATAGCTTCATACCATTTTCTGGTTTTACAGGGTTCTGGAATGAAATGCATTTTCAGCGGAAAGATTCTATCAGCAATTTGCCCTGGAGAGGCATTGCTTTGACCATACTCAAACTCAACAACGGTAATGGGAATAGTAACACTTTTCTGAGTGTAAGGGGAAGTATGTGAAGGAGAGGATTGTGCAGCAGGAGGAGAGGCTTGTACAACAGAGGAGGACGGTTCAACTGATTTTTCTGGTGTTTTCAGCAGAGGAGAGGGAGGTAAGTTTGCAACAGCTTGACTATAAGGACGAGACAGAGGAGAAAATCTATTCTGGGTGGAAAGGTTTACTAAAGCAGAAGGCATTTTAGGAGGAGGAGGAGATGGAGAAGGGGGTTTAGGAGAAGAAGAAGGAGATGGGGGATAGTTACCAGCAGCAAACTGTCTGCTGGGTGAGTTCTGAAGTAATTTCCCATAATTTTCTATGGGACGTTTGTCATTCTTTCTTAATCCCTGTTCTCTCTGGACACTCATTGGTTACTAGGAACTTGCACAGAAGAAGATGCAACAGAATTAACATTTTGTAAAGCAGAAGGTTGAAGAGGGATAGGCTTATTTAAAACATTTTCTATTCTATCTACTTGTTGAGCAATAGTGTTTAAAACTAAATTAGAATAATTATTTTGTGACTCTATATTTTTAACATCGCACTTAGAAGGTGCTTGCTCTTTTAACTTATCTAATTTATCTCCTTCAACAGTTTTAAAGGGGGTAGCATCTAAAGTAGAACTTCCAACTTCTAATTTTAAATTCTTTAAGGGAGGATGTACAGACTCAACATTACCATGCTCAGTAACCCAATTAGTGGTAACTTTATTAGTAACATTTAAAGTGTTAGCAAAAGGATTTTCTAAACCATTTTCAATAGCATACTCATCAAACCAGTCAAAGAAAAATATATGACATTTAATATTATTCATAAAATCATAGTAATCTTGTTGCCATTGGGAAATTTGTTCTTTAGAGAATGTAGAAAAATACCACTTACGCCTTTCTTTATTTTCATCAGAATAAAATTCTTTTCTAATAAATTCTTTATTAATTTCAAACTCTTTATTTAAAACCAAAATTTGAGATCTAGTTGGAGAATAAGACTCAGACTTTTCTTCATAAACTGGTTCAGGAATATTAGGTTGAAAGTTAACACCTGCTAAATTATAATGCAAAGTTGAAGCAGAATCAACAGATCTTCTTGAAGGTTCAATAGGACTAGTTCTCTTGAACTCTTTATTAGACAATGACCTTTTCATTTTAATTTCAATATTACCATCTAAATCTTCCATAAAACTTTCAATGGTTCGACTTTCTAGTCTGGGAGGAGAACGTATTCCTTCTAATTTCCAGCTTTCTTGTAAATCAGCTAACTTTTCTGCATGATTTAAAGGTTTTGGAGTAGTAACAACAGTTCTTTATAAATTAGCTTCTAAAATAATAGTCTCATTTTTAGGTGAAACCTTTTTAATGCCAATATTTGAACCGGTAAAAGAAACTTTATAATGAATTCTGTAAATAATAGCCAAATGTTCAACATCTTCGCAAAAAATTCCTTCTTTTGTTTTTACATATAAAACCAAAGATTTTGCAGCTCTAGGCCTTCTTAAACCAATCATAAACTTAGGATAACAATTAAAATAAACAGGGCCATCACACAAGTTAGATTCTAAAATAGAAATAACTGAATCCTTAAAATTTAAAGCACTAGTGTCACATAAAACAAGAAGTACATGATGACTTATACCAAGTCTATGCAGGGGTTTTACAGCAACTTGAATCAAACCAATATGCAAAAAATTAAATTTTTCAGCTCTATGTTCATTAATTAAATCTTCATTCAACAAATAAACATTTTCTTGCACTTTACCCATAGAAAGGGTAGTCTCAACCGTTCTACATACATCTCTAGACAGAAAATTAAAAGTAGACTTCCGGTACACCTCTTTAGAAGGTATATGCGGTAGAGTCCAATTTACTAACCTATTTTCAGCTTCTCTAATTACTAACTCAGAGTTATTTACTACATCTTGATTTTGAACACTGTCTATACTAAGAGGGGAAGAAGAAGTATAGGGCAAACACGCCACTTCTCTACCAACAGAACTTAGTTTTTTAATCAATCTAGCCATAGTAAAATAATACTAACCTTGTCAAAATTATGGAGTTCTATCGGGACCACCTCCTCGGGACCACCCTTAAGCCTTATCAAACATGGCGAACTCGGGCTGACCAACGAGTAACAAGGCCGACCAACGGTAGATACACCTTAATTTCTCTAAGGTAATATAACCTTACTACCACCAGATAAAGAAAAAACCGGGCTCTGGTACTAGATACGAAGCGTGATACAGAGAAGAGAATGAGACTAGGAACTAGACTCGGGAGAGGAGATATATATATTACTTATATATATATTACATGTATTTTTTATTGTTTAATCAATAAAAAATAATAATACATATATATTATTTATTTTGTATAATAAAAAAATATTTACTTATAAGAAATATATGTATTTTAAAAAAAAATAAGTATATCGGACCGGATCTAGGGTCCCAAAACCCGGGACTCGGCTTGATTTCAAAAAAGAGACCGGAGTGGGCCAAGTGTGTTCACCCCAAGATAACACACTACATAAAATAAGGGCAATAAGTGAAAAACAATATTATTATCCAAAACAAAATTTACCCTAAAAATTCTAGAGTCAAAACCTCAAATTGGTCCCAAATGTGTGGGGTGCATTTCAAATTGGTTCTAAATGTTTCATTTATTTTAGATTGCCCTTACATATTTTTATAATTTTTCAAATTGGTCTCAAATTAATGAATTTATATCATATCTCTCGTTTCAATTTAAAATGTGATGAATCTAGAGTTACAGTTTGCTTTTCTTAAATGTTTTCTCTATCTAATTGGTACCGTCAAGTGTTAACGAACGAGGTCAAATCAGATCCTAAAAGTGAATCGTTCATTTCATAGTCAAATAAATCAAGTTAGTCTTATCTCTCTCATTTCACATATGAATATAATGAGTTTGAAACTATATGTTAACTCTCTAAAAAAATTTTATCTGCATAATTGAAAGTTGAAATACCATTAGCTAATGAAGTCAAATTGCATACTGGAAGTAAGATTGAGACCAATTTGAAAAATTATGAAAACATGTAGGATCAATCCAAAACAAATGAAACAATTAAGATCACTTTGAAATCTACCCCATATATTTGAGACCAATTTGAAGTTTTGACCTTCTATAATCTAAACAGGGCTCTCCACTCTCTCACTAATCACTATCAACAAGGATCGAAGCATTGCTTTCTTCTCGAACCCACTTCACTCAACAAAACCTCACAGAACCAAATAGAACACAGAACACTGCGAATCTGTGATCGGAGATTAGGCACCGAAAAATGTTCCTGCGCGCGATCGCTCGGCCATTGATGGCCAAGGTGAAGGAGACGACGGGAATTGTAGGGCTCGATGTGGTGCCGAACGCGCGAGATGTGCTAATCGGTCTCTACTCCAAAACCCTAAAAGAGATCCAGGCCGTACCTGAAGACGAAGGCTATCGTAAGGCTGTGGAGAGCTTCACGAGGCACAGGCTCAAGGTTTGCCAGGAAGAGGAAGACTGGGAGGTTATCGAAAAGCGTCTTGGTTGTGGCCAAGTCGAGGAGCTCATCGAGGAGGCTCGTGATGAGCTCACCCTCATCGGCAAAATGATCGGTATTGAATATTGATGCCTTGCTTTTCGTTTTTTTTTTTTCAGTAATGAGAATCGATGATTGTTTGGTTTGTGAGGAAATTAGAGAGTAAGAAAAGAAATTTTGGTGGAAACTTCGAATTGACATACGAAAGTTCGCTAATTGAGTAGCATTATTCTTTTAGTTTAGTGAGTACGAAAAGAAATTACAGGGTGATTGAAAGAATATAGTGAAGTATGAGAGGAAGCTAGTACATGGTTCTTCTTGGTTAGTTTCAATTTATGAAGCATTGTATAGATTGGTTTCAATTTTTTCTGCATTATAAGTTTTTAGCTGTTGTGAATTTTAGAAAGACACATTGTAATGCTGGTAGACCCAAATTCTAGACTTTTAACCTTGTACCATGCAATTACTCATCCAGTTTGAAAGATTTAATGGTTGTTGTAAATTTCAACTTACTTGGTATGCTCAGATTTGTATTCATGTTTCAGCATTAGGTATAAGTGGATTGTCAATTGCAGCAGCCCAAACAAGATATGTTCATATGAACTAATCTTTTTCTTTTGGTTGGGGCAGGGTGGGTTGGGTAAAAGGCAGCATGGTAATTTTACCTAACTAGGTAATTCTAATTTTCAATTATAGTACAGTTTCAACTTGGTCGTTTACAGGGTAGTTGACCTTTTTGATAAATTGCAGCAGGGTCAACCATGGCTCTGATTTGTGTACTTGAGTATCAATAATCTTGTCATAGAAAAAAAGATCATCCCGCCTTGATGTAAAGTCTGATAAAACCTGATTCAACGGATTTTATTGATTTTTATATTATATAGTTTCACAAGTATACAGATAACCCAAATATCATTGTTTTCACCAACCAAGAGTATTTCTCCTTTTGATAAATTTATGGTATAATAACCCCAAACTGACACTTGCATTATAATTATGTTGAGTTCAACCCCATTGTTTTGCCATTTGAGCGACCATGAAATATTTTTATATTCTGTATACTATACATGAGTAATTATTTTCAGCAAGAAAATATTTCAAGTCTAATCTGCAACTTTTGTCTTGAAGCAAATTATATGAGGAATTTGCGATATTTCTTCTATGGACATTTATATGAATAATTATTTTCAATTTGTTCGTTTTGTTTCATTTAGTTGATAATCTTCTTTTCTCTTGAATTTCAAATATATCATTCCTTGAGTGAATAACTAATAATAAATTAGAAAGGAGTTCACTGGGAAATAGTCTAATCAAACTTAAAACTTTCCATGGACTTGTGGAAGCTGTTTCTTTTGCCTTTTTTTCACATTCGTAAGAGAGATTGCAAATGGGAGCCTGGATAATACTTCAGTGAATAATTATATCCATTTCATTTGCTAGTCTATATAAGTGTGTGTGAAAGAGATAAGAGATTTATGTGTGCTGCAATCCTGAAAACAACATAAAAGCTGCATTTTGTGGAAGTATCATAAAATTTTGTTTGGCTAAGACCATTGATATGTTTTAGGAAGGTAAAGTTTCAAGTAAAGAGAAGTCGTTGTTCAAGTGAAGTATGTTGAATTACTGAATTTTTCAACAGTCTTGACCCCGACTTTCTAAATTTCTTTGACATAATTATTATATTATACTTCTACTCTCTCAATGATTCTTCACAGTGCAATGTGAACAAGTGGGACTCTGTTGATCAGGTTCATTGGTGGTTGAATATAATTATAATAGAAGTTAAATAGGATAAACATTGATTACAGTTGATTATGCTGTTTATGGAGAGGATGGATCAGGTTATTATGTGTAGCAAAATGTTTTATGTATAAAAATAAAAAATAAAAAAAATGGAAAATTATGTGAAGCAAATTGGTTTGTAGATTTCAATTCGTAACCTGATATATCTATCCCTTTGGTTTCCTTTTCTTTATCACTTTTTCAGTTAAGTTTCGTTATGTTATATGTGTCGGGCACACTGTGTATTGTATTTTTCTTTTTGTAGTTATTAGAATTTTTTAAGTGTTGATAATAGTATATTTAGTGTGGAAAGAAATACAGGTTGGAATAACCATACATCCTATTGAAGATATCTTGAGTCTGGAGGCCTTCTTTATCTGGTCTCGATTGTCATAGTATATAAATCTCATATCAATGTTGAGTTGAGTCTGATTATGAGTTTCAGAGATTTGAGATGTTTCACTTCAAAACTGATTAGTAAGTCATTTAAAGTCCAAAGTCCAAACACGGGGCTACAAATATTTAGTGATTTTTGTAAATAACAATGCTAAGCTTCATATTGGGACAATAATTTAAACTAGGACAACTTTTAGTTTGTAAAATTGTTGTGTGCATTTGGAGATGTGAGTGTTTGAACGAGTATTCCATTTTACTATTTCAGTTTGAGTATTAAAATTCTACTAATCCAATACTGGGTTGCTATGAGCAAATAATCTGTGAATTTGGCTTGTCGAGGTTCACCTGCTAACGCATAGTTGTGTAGATTACTGATTAGTTTCTCAGCCTTTATTAAAATTTCTTGATGATATGTTGGATAACTGGCTAACTTTCTAACTATTCAATCGAGAAGATCAGAATCCCTGATAACGTTGGTGATGTAGATAAGAATAGCGGAAAATAAGCTGAAAATATTTTATACTAGCCTGGCAGTTCAGGTAGCCAGCAACATCATTCGCTGGTGAAGGTTCCTTCAGATCTCCACTCTCACCTTTCACAGTAACTACTAACACCATAGCCTCTTGATTCCATTCCCATTACTGTTTAGTTTCCCAGCCTTGCAATGTGGTCTAACTTTACCACAGTACACCTTAGCTACAGGATTCCTAACATCATTTGAAATGATGATTTACTATATATTTCAGTTCAGAGCCATCATTTTATTAATGAATATATGGACACTACTATCTAAATTTTGTTAACATATCTAATTCTCATTGTTTAACAATGGCTCATTGTTTTATATTATTAAGTTAGCAGTTTCAGTTTTCAAGTTCCTAATATATACTTCAATCATGGAAATAGCAACCTTTTGCCACTGTATGTCTCGCTGCAATAAAAATGTTCATCAAGGGCAATTTCTTAAATGCAATTTTAGCTGTCCCTCTGAAAATACTTTTCTGCATCAGTTGTTACAGAAAAAATTATTATGATAATATATATATCATGCTTTGTGTTGGACTGCAGAGTGGGATCCATGGGGTGTACCAGAGGATTATGAATGTGAATTGATTGAGAACGATGCACCAGTTCCTAAGCATGTTCCTATCCATCGACCAATTCCTCTGCCTGAAGAATTTTCGAAAACGATGGAGGCTCTTTTATCCAAAAAGGACACTCCTGAAATTAGCTCAAGTGACTCAACTCCAAAGGCATAATGATCTGCAGCTATATCTATGCTCATCAGTCCCTTGGCTTATTCTCAATTTGAATGCTTTTGCTCTCAAGTTTGGTCTTTTGATTTGTCAAAAATTGTTTGAATCGTAGGCAGTTTCTGATTGAACAGATTTTGTGGGAGAATTTCCTGTCTCCCCAATAACTTTATCATAATGGAATAACAAGAATTTCTTGTATCTCTTATACTTGGTGTTGTTTCTTTTCGTGGATTATAGATTCAAGTGGTATGCCTATAGGCTCAATAATATTGAGCGATTAGAGAGTATTTATAAATTATTCACCTACAAGGTTTTCACATCTACAATAGAATTTGAAAATATGACTTTATAGGTTATAACTTATAAGTCAACTTTATACTAATTAGACTAACCTTTATTCTTTTGGAAAAAATTTATATGATGAGATTCTTTTAATCACAAACTTCAATTATATTCTCTCTCTTCAATAATTGGTTATGCAAAAAGATGTATTTCTGTTAAGCTACCATGACTGGTCATGCAAAACAAATTTGCTAGGTGTCTAATTTTCATTGAAGAACTTTATAACAAAGATATAAAGAATTGTATGTAACCGATGTGAAATAAAAGGTGAATAACATATTTCAAAGATTTGAGGTTAAATCCTTTTGAAGAGAGAGGAGATGGTGCAAAATATCTAGCCAAAGGTTCTTTGCACCTTCAAATAATGTTGAAAATGTCACTTGCACTATATGTGGTAAAAGATAAGTTGAACAACATCATTTGGGCTCAAAGACTTGAATTTGAAGAGCTTGGACCAAGAAATACATATGTGAAGACTCATTTGGGCCAAAATATTATTATTTTGGGCTTAAAATGCTGTTTTTATTTTTTGTTTTATTTTATTAAGAATTTTATAAGTTTTGGGCTAAATTATATGAAATCCATTAGTATTTTTAAGATATTTAAATTAGCTTTATTATTTTAATTAGTTAGGCCTCATGTTTAAAAGTCTATTAGGGTTTTTATTAGTTTGAGTTTAGTGTTTTTATGACCCATTAGGGTTTCTTTTACCAAGGAGTATAAATACTCTCTTAACACCTTTGTAACATCAGATTTGAGTTTATGATATTTATGAGTTTGGTTTATCCAACTTGTGAGAGTGGATTCTCTCTAGCGTTCTTCATAGAACTAACAGACTTATCAATGCTTGATCATCCTTATGGTGTCTTCTAGCACTTCAGGTCTTTGTTCGTTTAAGTTCAAGGGTTCAAGTGTGATCACCAGACCTTTGTTTAGCTTTCTTGGGGTTATATATTTCAACTTGGTGGTGGGTTCGTGGAATTTTCTCTTGTAGGTTCGCACCATTTAGTATCAAAGCTTCAACCTAAACTCAGGTCATATCCTTTTTTTAACATATAATTAGATTAGATTGGGTAATCATTCAAATTCAAAACAAAAGCTCGTTGCTTTTTGTTTTCCTATAATTGGAGCCGCCAAACTCTATCCATTTATTAATTCAACCCAACTATGAATTTTTTTGTTCCGCACCAAGAATCTAATCAAAGATTTGGGCCCAATCCAATAACAATGAAATATTCTTAGACTTCCCCATTGATACGACATGCTACTTTTTCCATTCATTCCTTTTTGGACCATTCGTGGTCTTACAAACTCTACCGATGGTATGGACAAATCCATTGCTTCATAGAAATGTGTAAAAAATGGAGTCGTACTTAAAAGCCGAGTACTCTACCATTGAGTTAGCAATCCTAATCAAATCAAATAAACTAATAAAATAAGTCGGGTAGATACAATCGCAATCAAAATAAATAAAAAGATTGAATTGGTTCCAAATGGAAAGAAAAAAAAATGTTGAAGACTCATTTGGGCCAAAATATTATTATTTTGGACTGAAAATGCTGTTTTTATTTTTAGAATCGTTAAAATCCAAGGTTTCTATGCAAAGTTATAGCCTATTTTTAGAATCAGTGTTTTCTGAAAATTGTTTGTTCTTCTATTTTTGGTTGAATCCTTGTTATTTTATTCTGAAAAAGAAAAGAAGAAAAATGAAAAAAAAAACGAAAAAGACCAATATGAATTTCCATTTTCTGAATGTCTTGTCATATTATTGCAATCTTGTGTCATTTGTTCTCTAAATTTCATTATGAAATTTATTGTTTGGTTGCCCTTTTTCTAATTTCTCAAATTCTCTAAGTGTTGGGTTAACTTTGCAATTTGTGATAGTTTTGATTAAAGTCATATAGTTCTTTCAAGAGCCTCAAGAGGAATCAAGAGTGGTAAAAGGCAAGAGTGTGTGAGATCATTTGAGTGGATAAAAGCCTTCATGGAGTGAAACACAAGTGTTCATCGGTGAGGAGATTTATTTCACTAACATATTTTCTTGCAGCTTTTTCATGGCTAATGTAGATAAGGCTTCAAGTGGTGGTGGAAATCATAGGAATATTGAGCATATCCTCAATGAAGTGTCACAACAATTAGATCGTTAGGAAGGTATGTTTAAACAATCTGATTTTGGAGTAAAAAGTAGACATAGAGAAGAAAAACATGTTAGAAATACTCATCATGAGAGGAGACATGGAGAAAATGATTTTGGAGGGAGAAATTGGCAAGATGACAACCTTGGAAGTGTTAAACTGAAAATATCACTTTTTAGAGGCACATATAATTCTTGTCTATTTAAGGTAGGAGGAAAAAGTTGAAAAGGTATTTGCATGTCATGACTATTCTGAAAAGAAGAAAATTAGAATAGGATGAGGTATAAAGATCTTACCAAATCATCCAAGATCTTTTGCATTTTCTTATCATGCTGTAATTTGGTGGGATAATTTGGTAAGATCTTGGATGAGGTATAAAGAGGATCCAATTGTCACATGGGATGAAATGAGGAGGAGTTTTGTTTCATCTCATTATAAGAGTCATGAATCTGTTTTAAAGGTTTCTACACATGTAAAGAATGTTCATTATATTAATTGTGTTGAATCTCTATTTGATGTGCAAGTTGAAGAGGTAGTAGAGCTATTTTCTTCAAAAGAAACATGTGAAGATCAATTGAGGATGATAACAGCTTCATGTGGGGATTCGGGTAGTGAGAAAATTGAAACAAATGAGAGAAACGAGAAAGATAAAAGAGAGAGAGTGAGCTGCAAAATGAAAGAGAAAAAAAATCAAAATAGTGAAAAGAATTATGAGGTAAAAGAGGCCGAATAAAAGGAAGATAAAATTAATGGCCCAATGGAGAGTAAAAATCATATTGAAGACAAAAATTGTTAGTGTTAGCAAAAATCAAAGACCGCGGTCTTTGATTTTTGCTAACACTAACAATTTTTTGTTTAGTGGTGATGTTTCTTTTATACAGGAATATGGATATGTGTTTCCAAAAGAAGAATTTGTTGATCATATTGATTTTGTGTTTGGAGAAACATTTGATTCATGGGAGGCAAAGGAGCTATGACAACCAAAACAATTCAAAGAAGAACTTGGTCATTGTTTGCAATATAGCTTCGAGTGCCCATTTAATTCTTTGAACGGAGAATTTCATACACCTTTAAAATGCTTATTTTATTATTGTAATTATGGAGTTGGGTGTGATGATTATAAGATGAATTTTCATGAAGATATTGCTAATGCATGGGCTTCTTTGGATGTTTGACAAAAATGGAAAAATAAAATGTATTAAAAACCTCTTTGAAAAAGTATTTTGAACTATGACCATTGAGATCTTGGGTTGCGTTTTTTTTTCTTATTCTCCTCATTAAAATATAAATATTTCACTTTATTGCACAGTTTTTTATGCATAAAAAATAAA
>QANZ01018083.1:0-18184 GCA_003254925.1 Chamaecrista fasciculata
TATATGTTCAAATAACACATAAATAAATGATTGGCCCTAGGGCAAAATCTCCATCAGTTTTGACAAATGAGTTTATGCATTCTCATTTTCGGCCATTGGGGATCATTTTGAGCAAAGAAATTTTGGGAAAACATCTCTTGTTCTGGAAATTCGAAAAATGGCTTACGAACTTAAGTTTCGAAAATTTTTGGAGCTTGATTCGTTTTCGTTTTGGACGCGTTTTGAAAATCTGATATCACAGATCTCTTCCTCTTAGTGAGCTGATGCTAATCAGCATTTTGGTTGTCGAAAACAACGCTGGAAAATGGAGGTTTCCGGCGGGTTGACCGCTGGGTCGTTTGGGGGTTTTTGGTCGGGTCGTTCGACTCGCAGGAGGAAGAAGATGAGGAAACTTTGGTGCATTTTGCATTTTCAGTCCTCTCAATTTGTCAAATTCACTTATTATTTCCCACGCTAGCATAACAAATTAAACAGAACAAATAATTCATCTTAATTATTTAGGTTAGAAATAACGGCGTAAATCATATGAAATAACATTTTTTTGACAAAAAACGGAACAAATATAAAAGTTTGAGGACCAAAATGAAATAAAAAATAGTTTTAGAACTAAAATGAAACTTATCCCATAGTTCATGGACCAAAATTTGATTTTTCACTAAGTCGCATGCTTATTCCGTCTAAATTTTAACGGAAAGAAAAGTTCAAGTACTGAATGAGGCTAAGACGGAACACGCAAGTACCTAAAGGGAGAATTTTTAAACCACATAGCAGTGATGTGAGATAGTGTCAAATCACATGTACGTTTTTTGTAATTTACCCTTAAATGTATTTGACTATTTGTACAAAAGCTTGAATAATGTTTTGAGTTATACAACGCTAGATTGCTAGGTACTTTATAAATAGTAGGTAAAAGTACTATTGGTACCCCCAACGTATGAGGTCATTTTTTGAGTTATACAACCAACGTTTTGTTTTTGTCAATTATACCCCCAACATTTCACATTTGAGTCAATTATGCCCCAACTCGACATTTTTTTGTTGTTTTAAGGTCTTTAAGTTTCCATTATTTAGAAATCCCCCATTCTCTCAAGATTTTTCTTTCACACGAGTCCCTAACTAATTACGAAATAATCCAAAATGTTTGTCATCTTTAACAAACTGGTCCTTGCAATTGAGAAACCTGAAAAATCTCTTCCCTCTATTTTCCATAGTTCCGGCAACCACTCACAAACTCGTCGGTGAGCCTCAAATAAAGAGAAATCGAGCACATAGAGAAGATGGATGAGAGAGGTGGGTTGTAAGGGAAGGAAAATGGATCATAACTACGTAATTTAGGGGAAATTAGGAAACTGAGGACGACGACGAGAAGGACTATGCCGATGGAAACGAGGACAGGGTGGATGACGACGATGAAGTGTGGTGGTGATGCTTTAGGGTAAGTGAATTAATGAGGATTGTTAATGGCTTCTAAGGACTTATTTGTTCAAGATGACAAACATCTTGGACTATTCTATAATTAGTTAGGGGTTGTTTATAATTGACTCAAATGTAAAACGTTAGGGGTATAATTGACAAAAGAAAAACGTATGAGGTATAACTGAAAATGACTTCATACGTTGGGGGTACCAACAGTGCTTTTGCCTAAATAGTAATAGGTTTTTTAATTTATTTTTCAAGTGTTGGAAATATTTTGACTAGTATTATACTAATATGCACCACTTGACTAACCTTTTTTTTTTCCAGTAAGAGTGTTTTTGGTACTCTAAAAATTTAAATTTTTAATTTAAATCAATTGTATCTCCAATTTAATTTTTTTTATGTCAATTATACCTCAAATTCAAAAATACAATTAATTCAAATGTAAAATATTAAAAATACAATTGACTAAAAAAGCTTTAAAAAACTTTAAAAGTACAACGAAATCAATCTATATTTTGAGTACCAAGAATGTTTACCTTCTTTTATTTTGTTGTCTATACTACAACAACAACAACAACCAAAGCCTTGTCCCACTAGGTGGGGTCGGCTATATGAATCAACTGACGCCAACGTGTTCTATCCTTGCACATGTCAACCGTAAGGTTATTGATAGCTAAATCTTTTCGGATAGTTTCTTGGATAGTTTTCTTTGGTCTTCCCCTTCCCCGGATTATAGGATTCTCTACCATTTGATCAACTCTGCGTACCGGGGCCTCTAAAGGTCTTCTTTGCACATGCCCAAACCATCTAAGGCGTGTTTCGACCAATTTCACAATGATAGGCGCCACACCAACCTCCTCTCTGATGACTTCATTCCTGATCTTATCCATAATAGTATGACCACACATCCAACGAAGCATTCTCATCTCAGTCACGTTGAATTTTTGCTCATGTTGCCCTTTTATTGCCCAACATTCAGTACCATACAATAGAGCGGGTCTTATTGCCGTGCGGTAAAATTTTACTTTTAGTTTAAGTGGCACTTTTTTATCATAGATAACCCCTGAGGCCTTTCTCCACTTCATCCACCCTGCCTGAATCCTGTGATTAACATCCTCTTCTATTTCCACTTTGCTTTGCAAAATCGTTCCCAAATACCTAAAGCTTGTAACTTCTTGTAATTGATTTTATTTTGTTGTCTATATCTCGATTAATTTAAACTTAATTCGTATTACACGTCTTAATTACATTTACAAAATCTGAAACTTAAAATATTATTTAAACAATACCAAATTACTTTCGTATTAGATACCAAGCCCCTTCGCTATTTGAATTAACAGATTGTGAAGATATACTTCTAGGCTGTGATATGCTTATAGCAGATTTTCAAAGCGATACCATTGGCCTGTGGACCAATTCGGTTAAGGATAGCAAAAGGCAAGTGGAATGTTTGTTAACATTAATTCAAATATTCAAAATTATTTGCAAAAAGGTATTCGAGGACAGCATGGAGAATTAATTCAGAGAACTAAAAGTCATCTTACTATGAAATTTGAAAAGAAACTGTTTTATGTTAGAATCAGTATTGGTAGTTTAAAACCAAATTGTGAGATTAAACTGATTAATTATCATAATTTTATACTGACCCAATTTACCCATTTGGAAAAGCTAGTTGCATAAACTCAGGGAGTTATAGATTACATTAATCCAATAAAACACTTGTCAGTTATCACCTGCACTATCTTATCTGCTAGATCTTCATTAGTAAACAGCATATATCACTAACAACATACACATGAAGATGTGACTACAAAAGGAAGAGCTCTGAATAGATTTGGATCTTCTAAATAAGACTCTAGGTTGTTATATAATTACTAACAGCACATGAAGATCTGATTACCCAAAAGATAATCGATTTTGAATCCACATTCTGAACTAAGCCAAGCCTACTAATCAATTGATGAGTTACACAATGAAGGATGGAACCGGAGACGTTGCTCATAGTAGTTAATCAGCTGGAACATAAAAAATGTAATTATAAGAGGAAAGATACTTTATTTTTTGGAAGCATTTAAAGCCAAGCAGGCCAAAGTCCTATTTAGGTCCCTCGTGTTTACTCAAAGTTCCGTTTTAGTCCCTCTAGTTTGCTCAAAGTTCCACTTTGGCCCCTCGAGTTTTTTTCGTTCTGTTTTGATCCCTCAAGTTTCTAAAAAGTTTCACCATTAGTCACTAACTCTTTTCCATCCACTTTTTCTGTTAAAAAAGGAAAAAAAAACTAAATTTTATCTCCCAACAATTTTGCTCTATTACTAAAGGGAAGGAACTTAATGCAAAAGAGCAAAATTGTTGAGAGATGAAAGTTAGTTTTTTTTTAACAGAAAAATAGATGAGAAAAAGTCAGGGACTAACGGTGAAACTTTTTTGTAATTTTGAGCAAACATAAGAGACCAAACCAGAACGAAAAAACTTAGGGACCAAAATGGAACCTTGAGTAAATATGAGGGACCAAAACGGAACGAAAAAAACTTGAGGGACCAAAACAGAACTTTGCGCAAACATGAGGGACCAAAATAGGACTTTGGCCAATTTTATAAATTAAAATTTACTCCACCAAAATGCATATAGAAGTTAATTACCAGATGTGGACAGTATGTCTTGAGATGTTTGTTATCCACTGTAACTTCTGATCCATTAGACCTGTAAAGTTAACTATATTAACTCCATGAAGAAGAATGCTATGTAGTCATTATTATATATAATCCAGTGCTCTCCATGTAACCAAGACGGAAAGGATACAACTTAAATGTCCAAACTACATAAAAAATGAAATCTTAGACAAGAAAGCCAGTGATGGAAAATTCAGGAAAAAACATATATATAATATAAATGCATGTGTATACAAGCACAAGAATTTAATATCTGTACCAACAAAGAATAAAATTCTCTCTGAACCAATCATAGTCCAATTTCTTTAGGATGCATCTGGACAGAGAAGAAAAGAAGATGATTCAATTTAGACCTTTATTTAAATCTAAACCAAACATGTCCATCTAAACACATCCTTAAAGTCTCCTTCATTCTGGGATGAAATGGTTCGAGACAAGATATCAGAGCACTGACAATCAAACGGTTAAAAGTCCAATTCTTGCCACCCTCATTCTCCTAATTAAAATATGGTGACCTTGTGTTTTGTCCACACTTCAAGTTCAATCATGAGGCAGCATATTAAAGATATACATCAAGACCATTCCTCAGCCTTCAAGAACTAAGCTTTTGAGATGACAAGGTCAATGATATAAATCAATAACATATAAAATTATGAAGCATAGACACAACATTTCTTTATGAAGCATAGACACAACATTTCGAAAGAGTGTCACTATGTCTGACATGTGTCAATGTCCAACGGGCGTACGACACAATATGACACATGCTTGACACATGTTCATTAGTGTCAATTTGAAATCATTCTTTTTGCGAGTCCGACACAATGAAAAATATAATTGAATTGACATGTATGACATATATCATAAATAGATACTAATTTTTTAAGTTTTCATCAAGATTTATAAACATTTAACTGTCTCTTCATTTTTTGTCTACTATTAGAATTACAATATATATATACATAAATGCCATATCGTGTCAAGTAATTTCAAAAATTTAGCGTGTCAATGTGTTTATGTCTGATATCCGTGCCAATGTTTGTACTTCATAGACATAAAGTAAAACTCCTCAAAACAATTCAGCATTAAAACATAAATCCCACCTCAATTCAATTTCAGTGCAAAGTATTGAAATTGTTCCTAGTTATAAGTTCATACAAAATTAAAACAGCTTAGATCTATCAGGTACACAATGTAAAGGTTAAAATGCACTTAAGACCCCTGAGTTCTAAAAATTAATTGATCTTCAACTTTCAAATAAATTGATAGAAAAACACTAAGCTTTCAAAAAAAATGAAACTATTTGGGAGTATCGAGTGATCGAAATTGAAAGTTTAAGGATTGAATCAATCAACTTTAAAACTCAAGAGGTCCTAAATAATCAAAATTGAAAACTTAGAGGATTTGTATGTCATGAGCCTGAGTGCATTTTAGTCAATAAGAAATGAACAGAAAAAGCATTGCTGACATAAGAAATAATCTGCATATGTGATGTCTATGCTAAAATAACTGTGTCAATTACCAGTTGGTTGGGCTTGCAGTCTTGTACTAAATGTACTACCCTAATATAATATTTGACCAAATTTATGCAAATAAATAGACACAGAAGAAGCCTGAAGGCCTGACTAATTTAGGGATCTCATATTCTTTGATTAATTTCTACATGAAATAAATTACCATTTATATATACACAAATGAACAATATTGTAAAATTTGTTGGCTAAACTAGAAGCCTCTCCTGTATGATCAACAAAATTTTCTCCTAACTTATCCTTTATGCTAGATTATCAAACTAAATATACAAAATAACCAATTAACTGATCAACTTCTAAGCAACCCATGCCAATCATTACAGTACCAAAACCGAACCACAGCCAAGTCTAACACAATTCTGGTTATTATGGTTATAACTAATATATGATTCATCTCTTCCTACAATAAAAGGCATATTGAAAGTGACTGAAGGTCAAACTCCTAACAACTCTTTCTTCAATTTCTTGAAAAGCAGTCTTAGAATAAGGACCCTGAACTAATGCTCATTATTGATAAGTGAAAACATGCATCATGGCATTATGAAGCTATAACACTTCCTTCTCTTAAACAGGCTAAACCTGAGCAAAGCTTGCTTAAGAAAATAAACTCAGTAGTCAGTAGCAGAATAATTATATTTCATCGAAGTCAAAAGGTATGAAAAATGAAATTCAGATAATTCAGTTAAGAGCCTAACCTCAAGGCCGTAAATGTCACTGTAATATTTGGTATGTCACTGGATACAGAAGCTGAATAACCTATTGGCTTTACAATCTCAACAATATCACAGACTGATTTTGTGTCACCTGACTTACGACTATAGTTCCTTCCAAAACCATCAACTTCTGTCCATCCTTGTCCAACAAATTCCTTTTGTGTATCATTTAGTCCACACACATATGAGTCTTTCTTGAACCTCTTCACAGAACCCGATTTTCTCCTCTTGGCACCTCTGCATCGGTCACTTGAAACTGGTTCACCACAACCCACCTTAGATTGACCAACCATATGACCATTGTCTGTCACATCAACCCCATTGGTGGTCATGGAAGGAGCTGTAGCTTTAAGCTCGGTAAGGTTGGAATAAGAGTCATTTTCCCTCTCAACAATTAGTTTTGAAACATTTGTACGTCGGTTTTCATTCGTTTGCCCATCTTTTCCAAGTCTGCAGGCATCACCATTTTCTGCTCCCTCATCAGTGAATATCACAGTGTGAGGAAGGACAGGAACATCATCTAGATTAAGATTACTGACAGGAGCAGATTGACGATGTTTGTCTGCTACACTAGTTGAAAATTGTCTAAGGCTATAAGATGTAGTTGAACGCTGCTGCCTCTTCTTGGGTAGTGTGTGATGAACTGCATGCTTACGTTTACGCTTTCTATGCTTCCCTGATCTCAAGCTTTAAAGCAGGGAGAAAAATAAACTATTTGAATATAGAAAACCTCATAAACTCATCATTCCCCTCTTACTCTTATTAAGTGAAATCAAAGAACATATAAGCAAAGAAAACCTAAAATTAGGCTTACCCTATAACATGAGATCTGTTATGCTGCTTATGCACCAGAACTAGAAGTTAGAGTGGATAGTTAAGATGATGAGGCAGCTGATTATTAGTTGTCTTAATTGTTAAGGATAAGCAGTAGCAGTGCTAGATCAGCAACTTAGGAAGTTAGTCAGAGTGAATGGTTAAGGGAATTTGTGCTATGTTAGTATGTTGATTCAGTCTTGAGCTCCTAATTCTTATTAAGTTTTGCACTATTCTCCTCTGCTTCTCTATTAACAGTATATAAATTTTAAGAAAAATGCAAGAACTTATGGAGAAGAAAAGGGCATATACCTTTCTTCAAAAGCATCAATGACATCAGAGATTGACTGTAAATTTTCCAACGGCTCCCAAGTGTTGGCCGTCTCAGGCCAACCATGCCTTCAAAAATAAAGAATAAAAAAAAAAACAATCACATTTACCAGGTTTCAGTTTTTTCCTTCAATCTTATAAGGTAATAAGAATGAAACACAAAAGGGGAAGAGAGGAGCACGCACCACTTGATAAGGTACTGGAGCTGACCCTATAATGCACGATTCAAAATTTGTCATTAAAATATCTAAAAAATAATTAAAAGCATATATATCCAAGAAGTAAAGTAGCAACAGGCAAGTTAGTGCCCGAATTTATAAATCCACGAACTTTCTGAAGTGCATTAGTCCCTGAAAATACTCAACTCATTGTTCTCTAGTCCTTCCTCCATTTGAGTACCATCCAAATTTTGCCGCCACTAATAATCTATTTGGCTCGTCAAAGTTTTCAAAGCCCGTTATTTTCTAAGTGAATAATAACCAGTTTGTGAAGGGTAAAAGAAACCCTAAAATCCATTTTCTAGATCTGAAGAAATAATTAGAAAAAAAAAAAACAAACAAACTTATTGTACATGAATTCACCATTACTTTAGCCTAATATAATATGTTACAAGTAGTCCTCGCGAATTTCTGGCCTCCAGTAAGAAAAAAGCAAGAAAAATTTTGGAAGATAGCTATGAGTTACTAGACGGAAGAACTCACATGCATCGATTTAGGAGCTAAAACAACGGTTTACAAACTCGGGGGACTAAATTAGCAGTTAAAATAAATAAAAGAAAATTAAACAAAGGTTTACAAACAAGAGGACTAAATTAATAGTTAAGATAAACAAGAGAAAAATAAGAAGAAGCCTCGAAGAAAACCAGTCGTAACAGAGAAAAAGAGGAGAAATCTCAAGAAACATGCATTATTTTCTTTTGTACCTTACGAATCCTTTTACGACGAATTGCTTGGATTTCATAGAAATCATCATCAAGCTTGGGTCGTTCAACCCCCTCAGGAACTGTATTATCCCCACCCTCCTCGTCGTCTTCCTCCTCAGCCTCACCTTCAGAATCCTGCAAATGACCTTCGTCCCCTTCCTCGTTCCGAAACAGACTCTGATCGTCTTCACCGGAATGAAAAATCGAGTCATCACCTCCATTGCCGGCGGCGAAAACATCATTATCATCATCATCAGCAACAGCAACAGCAACAGCAGAAGAATCGTTCGGAGCCTCTAAACCGATCTTCTTCGACCATGTTCCCGCCATTACAGCGCCGATTAAGCGAAACGGAGAATGGGAATCAGAAGAAGAAGATGAAAAATGAAAGAGAAAGTGAGAAACACAGTAAAGAAATTATGTATATATATATATATAATATATATAATATATAAATATATATAAATCTGTATAGGTATATATGTATTGTTATTGTATTTTTACTTGTGAGGCTTTTCCTTGAAAAGAACGCCATTTTTGTGAATTGTTATTTTTATTTGTGAAAGCTGAAGAGACTGACTGACGTCTCTTTTCGCACGCCAAATAGGAAACGACCGTGTTTCATTAACTTCTTATTCATTCCTTTTCTTTCTTTTGTGGGCCCCACACACTTTTTCTTCTTCTCCTTCCATTTTCTGTGTCCTTTTCAATTTTTTTTTTTTTCATGGTGATTTAATTTTTTGTATTTTGAAACAGTGCATTTATTTTTTACTTTCCCTCCGGATCCCGCCATTTATATTTTCGTTTGGACACTTCCTTTGAGAGATTGATTGACAGATTGTTTAAGTAATAATGGTCGTAATTGGTAAGTTGTTTATGATTTTTAATACATTTTTTATGAATATTTACTTATTAGATTGAAAGAATTTATTTTTATGGAAAAAATATACTTTTTGTAATAAGACTATCTAATCATAAACTGTAAAACACTTTTTTATGCCTCCTAACGTTTGCGATGATTTTCAGTTATGTCCCTAACATTTCATTTTTGTCAGTTGTGCCGCCAATGTGAAACTAACGTTTCAATTATGCCCCCAATTTTGATTCAATGCTGATGTGTCAATTTTTTTTACTTATGTGTCAATTTTTTGTTCTAAATTGAATATGTGGCAAGATGACTAGACATTCCTGTTGTTTTTTATTTCCACCATGCAAGAGTAGTTCGAAGTAAATTTAGGGAAATCTTATGCAGGCATTGAAGCCACTAAAGAACTCTACAACCTTAAGAACAAGTTAAAAATTCATCTAAGTAGCCAAAATTCAAAAGACTTTTGAACAAATCTAGAAGGTAACAACACATTAGCAGCTCAAAAGTAACTCAATGAAGAGAGATTTAACCACAATTATCAGTAAAGTAATACTACTTAACAACGCATAAGCTCACAATTCTATTGTCATTTTCAGACATAAATTACTACTTCCAATCAAAATAGCTTAAAAGAACATGATATAGAATACCCAAATACTGAAAAATCCACACAATTACAAGTTTACATGCATTTACCATGAACGACCAAATAGCATTGCAAAATGCGAAAATGAAACAAAGTTAAAACCTGCAAGAGATTGGCAATGGTCTCTACAGTGGCTGTCTTATTAATCCCAACTTCATAGCTCCGCACACTGAACTTCTCCTGTAAGATAACCCATTCTCTGTCAAGCTCCCAAGCCACAGCCGGTCCGCCAAAGTCTCCGAGCTCGGTTCGACCCGGTTCGCTACACCCTCTGACCTAAAACTGCCCCGATCGGACACCGCCGCAGAAACGGCGGGGATTTTGGCCGCCGACGAGCAGAAAACAACGGTGCTGCTCCGGCGAGCAAAAAGGGAGGTGGCCGGAGCAACTTAGGGAAATTTAGACATAAATTAGGGGAAGCTTTCGTGCGCAAGAGAAACCCTAAAGAAACTTGGCACACAAGTAAAAAAAATTGGCACATCAGCATTGAGTCAAAATTGAGGGCATAATTAAAACGTTAGTTTCACATTGGGGGCACAACTGACAAAAATGAAACGTTAGGGACATAACTGAAAATCATCGCAAACGTTAAGGGGCACGAAAGGGTATTTTGCCATCATAAATTTTGTTTAAGTCAAAACTTTACATTGGTCCATAAGGATGAATTTCATTTTGGTCCCTATAATATTTTTGTTATATTTTAGTTCTTAAAATTTTTAATTTGTTTTATTGTTAATACCTATTGTGATTTTGTCATCATCTCTAAGCAGGACAATAACTTCGATGATACATCTCTCATATATATCTTAATAAATGAGTTAGTAGAAAGAAAGATAAATATCTTTCTTATCTCACCACGTGGAATAATACACACGATCTTTCTCATGCTCAGTAGTAATTTTATATGTATATAAATAACAAATATAGTTATTTTGAATAGATGTATAGCAAGTAGCTCTCTTAATATACGGAGTCAAATGCTGGAAAATTCATTTCTATATAGGTTGAATGTTTAAATTAGCCTTAAATACATACTCCTAAATTCGTTGTGCTCCAATATGTTTCAAATGTTTCATATTGATCTTAAATGTTTTTATAGTTGTTCATTTGTTTCAAACTATTAAATATAGTCATATTTTTCTCATTTCAAATTTGAATGTAATGAGTCTAAAACTACGAGTTTTTTTATGAAAATTTTCTCTATATATTTAATTGGGATTGTCAACAAATAAGGTCAAATCGCGTCTCAAAAGTGGACGGCGTGTTTCATAGACAAACAGGCAAAGTTTGTCATATCTCTCTTGTTTCAAGTCTGAATGCAACGAGTTTAGAACTACAAGTTACTTTTAACGAGTCATTTTTCTATTTAGTTAAGACTATTAGCAAATGAGGTCAAATCAAACCCAAAAATAGGTTTGAGACCAATTTTTCAATATTTTTAGCTCTTTAGTCCCAAACTTAATTTTGAGCTCGATTTGACCTCAATGACGGATATATTTCGAGCATGTCTACTGGGCACCAAGTGAACACATCCTTATAATCAGCTAGGAGCACCACCAATTGGTCTTGGAATTTTGAAGGAAAAGTTGATCTCACACGAATTGTTTCCATTGTTTTGATAAATGGAGATGCAAGGTAGCTCATCTAAGGAGATTAGGCGTTTGCCCAGTAGGTGATTTCAGCTTGGGCGAGATCAACCGGGTTAGCTATTGGGGTTGATTGCTTGTCACATTTTCTAGTCTGGGGACTTATTTATTGAAGACGATAAACTTGTTGGATTGATTTGTAATTAATAAGGATTGGATTGAAAAGAATTTTTGAAAGAATGAGAGAAGTCAGGAAAAACAAAAAACTATATATCTTTTTGTAATTATTTCTAACCCATTATTGGTCATTGAGGACTAAAATGAAAATTTAACCTTGGAATAGAAATTGACGACTAAGGTGCAAGAGAACCAACAATTAAGATGCAATAGAAATCGGCAGCTAAGATGCAGTGAAAATCAATGGTTAAGATTGAGCTACATTAGTATTTTCCGTTAAATACTAACAGAAATAAACCATAGGGTTTCCTTTGTGTTAACGACAAAAAGCACCGGGTACCAGAATGTCACGTTTTAAACCTCAAAGTACCAGAGTGGAATCAGATCAAACCACAAGGTATCAAAGTGTAATTTACCCTAATTTTTATTTATTTATTATGAATAGGGTCGGTAAGCAAAATGGTCGTTGTTTCTAGTTAATAGGGTGAATGTTTATTTCCTTCTTTTTTTTGGCATGATTGTGATTTATTTCTTTATTGGTTTGTTTCCTTATTGTGTTTGTTTGACTATGTTTATGTTATAATGACTCTTTATGAACTTAATTATGACATGTTAAATTTAAGTTTTATTATATTTGGAGTTTTTCTTAATTATGATTAATATTTTATTATTTTGTTGATCTATTATTTATTAATTAATTAATTAATAAACGGTCTGACCTTGGTTGAACCCAGGTTGGACCATTGAACCTTGAACCGCTACTTCGACTGGTTCAATAGCCAGTCTTATTTTACAAACCTTAATAATCACTATAGGGTTTAGCCGGTTGTGGCTCTTCGTGGTACATCTCTTAAGGCATAAACGTGACATGGGTTCAAACTTCCTTTAGGGTTCAACTTATGTCATTACCTAGGGAAGGGTAGATCATATCCTTCTCATTTAATCTACCGGCTATCATGTAAATATCAATGGCTTTACTGGACCCGTTAAAGTATCTTGGTTTAGATACCCTTCCTTCGTCATCTTGGTAGGTGTTTGAAGTTTTGAGCCTCTTGTTGGGTAATTCACCCTTGTCATGGGGGGACCTTTTGTTTGCTTCTTGGTTTTTTGACATTCTTACCAATCTCATTTCTTGTAGTTTGGGGATTCTTAAATTCCTTAAAATCTTATAGGCCCGGGCGAGAGGCACATGACTTTTACCAGAGTTGTGGGACTATTACGATTTTGAGGAAGGAGAGTCCCCACAATCAGCACTAATGATGAAGCTAGGAATACTCTAGCAACGGAATAACAACAGTGATCTATAAGAAAGCAAATAAAACAAGATTGTGATGCTCCTCTAGTCAGGGACGGAGCCAGGATGTTGTGAATGGCGGGGCCAAGATTTTTTTTTTCTCTAACAACAATCATACACAATAAGAATATATATTATGCATATTAAATATAAAAATTTAACTAATAATTCTAAAAAAATCCAATTCAATAACAATATGCCTAATATCAATATCCATACATTAAATACAAAAATAATATTAAATCGTACCTTTATTAATTGAGCGGTACTCGTCGATGTTTCAGAAAATAGAAGCCATCTATAATTGTATCTGTTGTAAATGTCTGAGCAATTTCTTTTTCTATATAGACGATCATAGCATCTCTTAAATAGTCATCTTCCATCTTGTTGCGAAGCCTTGTTTTAATAATCTTCATAGCTNGTACCTCTATTAATTGAGCGGTACTCGTCGTTGTTTCAGAAAATAGAAGTCATCTATAATTGTATCTGTTGTAAATGTCTGAGCAATTTCTTTTTCTATATAGACGATCATAGCATCTCTTAAATAGTCATCTTCCATCTTGTTGCGAAGCCTTGTTTTAATAATCTTCATAGCTAAGAAAGCACGCTTTGTGGTTGCTGTTGAAATAGGAAGTGTCAAAATAAGACGAAGTAGTCTTTCAATAAGTGGATATGTTTCTGATTTTCTAGTTTCCACCAATCCTTGACATAACTCAGCAATAGTAGACAAATTCTGCAACTTTGGATGACAAGGTACATCAAGCTTATAATGTTGCAGCTCATATTTCAAATGAATTTTTTCTTGATCAGAAAAGTCAGACGGATAAAATTTCTCAACAAGTTTGAATATGTCATCAGCATTGAATGATTTTTATCCATCTCTAGGATCTAAAGCTGCACTCAAAATAAGAAGTTCTGTAGCTTGTTTATTAAATCTACTATTCAGTTCCTTCAACTGATAATCAATCACATTTGTAAACAAATCCACTCGATAATGATGCTCAACTGTAACATTATCCTTTTGACGACGAGAACGAACTATGTCAGAGAAAGAAGCACTCAAGTCAGGAATTTGAATATCATGGCTTTCACAAAAAGAGTAACATCAGATAAAAGACTTTCCCAACCACTATCCCTTAGCTCCTGAATCAAAGATTTAGTGCTAGATACCAAATGCATAGCATTTAAAATATCTTGAGACTTTTGTTGAAGAGTTTGACAAAGTTTGTCTGTGATCCCCATAATTTCTTTCATCAAATGGAGAATAAAAACAAAGTCAAATGATAACAATGACTTAAGAGCAAAAGCAGCATCACCTCGTTGATGATATCTAGATCCTTCAATAACTAAATTATCAAGAACTGAACTAGTTGCTTTAAACATCCTCACAAGACTGCATAATGATTTAAAATGAGAACTCCATCTTGTGTCTGCTGGTCTTTGGAGTGTGCTAGATTGATTTAATCCTCTTCCTGTTTCAATCTCATCACTTGCAATCAAATTAGCAATTTCAGTTGCAAAAGCATTTCGCAATTCATCATTACGCTTACATGAGGAACTCACAACATTTATGATGAAATTTAGATTTTGAAAAAAATTATGAACATCAACTACTTCTCTAGATGCAGCAACAAGAGCCAATTGTAACTGATGAGCTAAACAATGAACATAATATGCATAAGGACACTCTTGCAAAATTAAAGCTTGTAGTCCATTCCACTCTCCACGCATATTACTAGCTCCATCATATCCTTGACCACGAACATTCTGAGTGCTAAGTTTATGACGAGACAAAGTTGAGCATATCTCTTGCTTAAGAGTTGATGCATTTGTCTCTTTGACATGCACCAAATCTAAAAATCGTTCTTTCACAAATCCATTTTTGTCAACAAATCTAACAACCAATGCCATTTTTTCTCTTTTGGATTCATCTCAAGCTTCATCAACAATCAAACAGAATTTTGCATCACCAATCTCTGCACAAATCTCCTTTTGCACATTTCTAGCAAAAACATGTAAAATCTCCTTTTGAATGGTTGGAGATGTGTATTTTTCATTTTGGGGGGCATTCTCTAAAACAACTTTATTCACATTATCATCATAAGAAGCCAAAAGCTTTATCATCTCAAGGAAATTTCCTTGATTTTTTTATTCTAAGCTCTCATCATCTCCTCTAAGAGCACAAGCTTGGGAAGTCAACCATCTAATAGCATCTATAGAGGCTTTAAGACGCAATCGATTCTTCAAAATTTGTTCTGAAGTATGTTTTTCTATAATTCTTTCAATATGACTCGATTGGTTCTTGAAGTCTTCAAGGCATTTAGTGGCAATATTATGAGCTGAATTCTGATGCTTTCCCATATGAGATAAAAATGCACAATTTTTTCCATCATTGACTTTCTTCCAATTTTTGAATCCCATGGATATAAATGTCTCAGGCCCTTGACATCCCGATGGTTTTTTAGCAAACAAATAACATGGAAAACAAAAAGCGGCATCTTCTGTCGGTGAATATTCTAACCAAGGAAAACTTTTGAACCAATGAGCTTGAAATCGTCGTTGATGATTTGTTGGACCAGATAATGGAAATACTGGTAGAACTTCTTGATATGGTCCAAATGTTACATATGCCCTACAAATTTTATCCCGTTGATTTATAAGATAATCTCGAATTTGTGGACGTTTACTGGGATCTCGTATTAAGGTAGCAGTGTCAACATTTTCTTCTTCAACTCTCATGACTTTAGGAGGAGGTTGCTCTAAAGTAGTAGTTACAACAGGTGGTTCAACATCATTCGAAATTGTTGAATTGGAATTTGAATTCACTGGTTCTGTAATATCAATGTTGCGCTCTTTTCTCTTGAAAAATGACTCGATAGTGCCTTTTTTAGACATTTTTAATCTATACAATGATATAAACCCCAAATGAAATAAACAATATATTTAAGAAAAAAAATCAAACAAATAAACAAAGTCAAATCAAAATTAAGAACACTCAAAATATAAGAACAATGTTACAAGTAGCACACCTTAATTGCAACTGATTAATGTAATAGGGACCAAAACAGAAATAATATAGGGACTAAAATATAAATAAAACAGAAATAGAGCTTAAAATATAAACAGACCAGGGATTGGAATGTAAATAAAAATAGACAAATCAACCCATTTATGCAATTAACACTAACAGAAAATAAATGCAAATCAAAACACAAAATTGGGCGTGCGTAAAAGCAAAACAAAACAGAAAATAAACGCAAAGCAAAACACAAAACAGGGCGTGAGGATGAATAATCACCGATTCACCGTGCAAACGCAGTCGTCGTCTCACTGAGTCGCTGATCACACGCCGAAGTGCTGAACGCCCAAATCCCCGAACGGCCGAAAAAATCTGCAAAGTTGCAACTCACAAACAGCAAACTCGGCACAAGAAGACTCCAATCTCCAGATCGAAAATCCTATCCGAATGTATCTGTGTAAAATATGAAAGCTTTGGACTTTGGAGGAGGTTGAGAAAAACTGAAAAAGGAACAAGACGATAGAACTAATGGAGGTTTGTGAATGTGCAAGAGCCACAATTTTGAACTTAAAATCATCAAAATTGCATCACAGCTTAGATCCAAGGCTGGATTTGGAGACATGACAGGTTACTTTTAGTTGAGCAGAGAAATTAGAGACTGAATTTGTAAATTATAATTTAAATTTGAGCTTGAGAACGTTGGGTTAACACATTTTGGTGAAAGTTTAGTATTCTGCGTTTTCTCCGTCCGTCTTTTCCTTTGCTTCTGAATTTTCTCTCACCTTACTTGTATATATTAATATATATATATATATATAAAATACAAGTTGACCTTTGGTAAAGAAAAGAAAAAGGCCAACGGTAGGAAAAGCAATATATATATATATATTTTTATATATAAGTGAGGTAAGAGAGAGAGGGGGCCATGACTTTTTTTATCTTGGGGCCAAGTTGTAGGAAAAACAACATATATACTATATATATATATTATAGATAGTATAATATATTATACTAATATATACTAATTATATCAAGTAGACTTGAACCAAATCCACCTAATTAGTGGGTTCGGATGGTTTGGATTTGGTGATCAGTTAGGATTGAGCTTATGTGAATATTTCATTTTTTCTAGGCATTTTATAAATTATTTTAGCCTTGGAATTTTCTTTTTAACAAGAGTTTCTTAAAAAATTAAAAATGTGTTGTGACTATGCGCCATGGTGCACACAACTTGTGAAGCTCATGGCATAGGTTCGGTGAAGGGATTCAATGAAAAAGCCAAATGTACCATGGCTCAAGCATCAAATGATCATGCATGGTGCAGTTTTGAGGAAATTGCTTGCGCCATGGAGAAGCATCATGACACACAGTCATTTACATGCATATTGCACTTGGTTTCATTTGATGGAGAAAATTTTGAATTAAAATGCGCCATGGCGCATAGCTTCAAAGCAGGGACATAACTTTGTTTATATATAAAGTTTCAATTTTTGAATCTTTCATACATTCTTACTCCTAAGAAAACCGTTATTTTTTTAGCTCTCTCTCCTCTCTTCAAGTAAGTCTTCCGCCCTTTTCAATTTCTTTTCTTTTAAAGTTTCATTTTCTTTTAGTTTTATTCTTTTTTCTTCTAATCTCCCTGTAACATCCTTAATTTATAAAAGATAATTCTTATACTTCAACATAGAACTCCAAGTTACATGGCCCTGGACAGATTTAATAGACAAAAGACCGTTCTAAAGCACAACCTAGAAAGAATAAAGTGGCTAAACATATATTACAAGAGGCTCCGCCTCCAAAATAGCCACACAGGGCCCGATACAACGTGCACCTGTACAATTTATACAATATATTACAGCAACTAGGTAGTCAAACTTCTACCTCAAGTAGTCCCAGAAGGACCCTCAAGGGATGGAGCGTTCCCGCCTCCTGGATGCCCACTAACCTTATCCTGCACAACAGAAACTGAATTGTTTTGTAGGGTGAGAATAATATTCTCAGTAAGGTTAAGATCTCTCTACTTTAACCAAAACCCTCAACAAAACAATATCTCAAACATTGTTTACTCTGGGTAACTCAAACTATGAGAAACAACATAAAAAAAAAACACGAGTTTAACAAAATAGTTGAAAATATACATAATCAAAACATAATCATGTTGGGAAATCACAGAGGGAGCGCAGCGGAAGGAGGAAAAAT
>QANZ01018086.1:0-16298 GCA_003254925.1 Chamaecrista fasciculata
TTGCTGTCTTACACTCAATATTGCGCCACCTTGCCTGGAGTTCAAAGAAGGAGTTCCTGAATTCACAAACTGTAGATTGGATCCCGAGTCTCTTTGGAGAAAGAGGCGTGGAGGCTAGCACCTCGTGTTCGGGAAACTGTTCGTGTGGATCACCGGTAGAGGAAGGACGTGCAAACAGACTTCTAGACTCACGAGTATCACCAATCCGATTGAAAGCTTGAGGTATAACACTTTTCATATCTGGTTTTAAATTTAACTACCGGATCTCAGGGTTGGATTTTCCTGGGGAGCGCAAGTTTTTTTTTATTTACTGTTTGCTTCCGCTGCGTGTTTTCCCCGGGGATTTCCCAACAAATATTTCATGTCCCAAGACAGTCAAATATGTCTTAAACGGTGTCACAAATGTGACCCACGAATTAACCCTAATTCGTGTCCCGATGTGGCATCTTGATCCTGCTCGTGTGTGACCCAGCAGGCCCCACGTGAAGTTGGCAGCAAGTCATCCTTATGACTTACAAGTCGAGAGAGGACTCTAGCAAGCCATCACGACTACCCAAAACACGTGAGTTATCGTTTATCGCCGAAACGACTTAACCTCAGTACCACCTTGTCTAGATCCCCTTTTGTCCTACGATATTTTGGTCATGGATTAGACATGGGAAAGTCATCCAAAATCCAAACCTCAACTTTCTCGATTCCTTGAGTAAGTCCCAGTTTCTAGTGTGGCCACACATTCCTTGGACAGACTCATCGAGGGGCCCAGTTAAATATCTCCCATCTCTATGAGGGGCAAAATTCCATCTTGGTCAACCATATTCCTCAGCACGGTAATCAACCAAACCCATACTTAGCCCTTGTGGCTACCCTGCTACGGGTAACGTTAGACTAAGCCAAAGTCTGACAACTACAACGCCGGAATGATGAAGACCTCAGGTCTAAGGGCATTGTGACAAGTGTACAGGAGAGACTAGCTAATGACTAAAACCCATGCAGGACTCTCCGGGTCAGTCCAGCAACTCGTAACCCCTTACGTAATTGCACCATGACTCTCGTACCAACATCTAGTGCATGCATCTCTATGCACCGAGGTCATGCTGGTCTTAGTTCATTTCAAATTCCCACTTGAATGAGCGACCAGGGACAGTTTAGATTAATTATCCTATAATTAATCACGAACTGTTATCATAGTAAACATGCTAATAATATGATAACCATTAATTTATCTCTATAAATTAATTAATATGTTCACAACATATCTATGAAATGATTGGCCGTAGGGCACAATCTCAATCATCTTGTTGCAAGCCTTAAGCATACAATGTTTCCTATCATCCAAGATCCGTTTCAAGTTGTTCCAAGCCGCTCACGCCCATTGTTTGTTTAACCATCAAGCAATTAAATGGTATCTTAGGTTATGTTGAGGGGAAGATGCCCGTTGCTTCACTTTCTCTCCTATTCTTCTCATCTCCACATTGTCTACCCTATATCCATGGCCAATCAAAGGGAGGTCGAGGTTGTGGAAGCACAATCTCAATGGTTGAGAGCCTATACATCCTCCCTAGAAGTGGATTGAGCTTGGGGGAGGTTGTTATTCACAACGATAGAGAGTAGAGGGTGGTCAATTGCTGATTCAATGGAGGCGAATCTTGTTGCAAGCTTCAAGCATACAACGTTTCCTATCATCCAAGATCGGTTTCAAGTTGTTCCAAGCTACTCACGCCCATGGTTTGTCCAATAATCAAGTAATTAAATTGTATCTTTAGGTTATGTTGACGGAAGATGCCTGTTGGTTCGCTTTCTCTCCCCTTCTTCTCATCTCCACATCGTATACCCTATATGCATGGCCAATCAAAGGGAGTTCGAGCTTGTGGAAGCACAATCTCAATCGTTGAGAGCCTATACATCCTCCCTAGAAGTGGATTGAGCTTGGGGGAGGTTTTTATTCACAACGATACAGAGTAGAGGGTGGTGAATGGTTGATACAGTGGAGGCGAATCTTGTTGCAAGCTTCAAGCATACAACGTTTCCTTTCATCCAAGATCCTTTTCAAGTTGTTCCAAGCCACTCACGCCCATGGTTTGTTTAGTAATCAAGCAATTAAATGGTATCTTAGGTTATGTTGAGGGGAAGATGCTCGTTGCTTCCCTTTCTCTCCCCTTCTTCTCATCCCCACGTTATCTACCCTATATGCATGGCCAATCAAAGGGAGGTCGTGCTTGTGGAAGCACAATCTCAATCGTTGTGAGCCTATACATCCTCCCTAGAAGCGGACTGAGCTTGGGGGAGGTTGTTATTCACAACGATTAAGAGTAGAGGGTAGTCAATTGTTGATACAATGGAGGCGAATCTTGTTGCAAGCTTCAAGCATACAACGTTTCCTTTCATCCAAGATCTGTTTCAAGTTGTTCCAAGCCGCTCATGCCCAAGGTTTGTCCAATAATCAAGTAAGTAAATGGTATCTTAGGTTATGTTGAGGGAAAGATGCCCGTTGCTTCACTTTCTCTCCTATTCTTCTCATCTCCTCATCGTCTACCCTATATGGTTGACCAATCAAAGGGATGTCGAGCTTGTGGAAGCACAATCTCAATTTTTGAGAGCCTATACATCCTCCCTTGAAGTGGATTGAGTTTGGGGGAGGTTGTTATTCACAACGATAGAGAGTAGAGGGTAGTCAATTGTTGAAAAAATGGAGGCGAATCTTGTTGCAAGCTTCAAGCATACAATGTTTCCTTTCATCCAAGATCTGTTTCAAGTTGTTCCAAGCCGCTCACGCCCATGGTTTGTTTAATAATCAAGCAATTAAATGGTATCTTAGGTTATGCTGAGGGGAAGATGTTCGTTGCTTCCCTTTCTCTCCCCTTCATCTCATCTCCACATCATCTACCCTATATGCATGGCCAGTCAAAGGGAGGTCCTGCTTGTGGAAGCACAATCTCAATCGTTTCGAGCCTATACATCCTCCCTAGAAGTGGATTGAGCTTGGGGGAGGTTGTTATTCACAACGATAGAGAGTAGAGGGTGGTCAATTGTTGATACAATGGAGGCGAATCTTGTTGCAAGCCTTAAGCATACAATGTTTCCTATCATCCAAGATCCGTTTCAAGTTGTTCCAAGCCGCTCACGCCCATGCTTTGTTTATTAATCAAGCAATTCAATGGTATCTTAGGTTATGTTGAGGGGAAGATGCCCGTTGCTTCACTTTCTCTCCTATTATTGTCATCTTCACATCGTCTACCTTATATGCATTGCCGATCAAAGGGAGGTCAAGCTTGTGGAAGCATAATCTCAATCGTTGAGAGCCTATACAGCCTTTCTAAAAGTGGATTGAGCTTGGGGGAGGTTGTTATTCACAACGAGAGAGAGTAGACGGTGGTCAATTGTTGATACAATGGAAGCGAATCTTGTTGCAAGCTTCAAGCATACAACGTTTCCTATCATCCAAGATCGGTTTCAAGTTGATCCAAGCTACTCACGCCCATGGTTTGTCCAATAATCAAGTAATTAAATGGTATCTTTAGGTTATGTTGACGGAAGATGCCTGTTGCTTCACTTTCTCTCCCCTTCTTCTCATCTTCACATCGTCTATCCTATATGCATGGCCAATCAAAGGGAGTTCGAGCTTGTGGAAGCACAATCTCAAACGTTGAGAGCCTATACATCCTCCCTAGAAGTGTATTGAGCTTGGGGGAGGTTTTATTCACAACGATAGATAGTAGAGGGTGGTCAATTGTTGATACAATGGAGGCGAATCTTGTTGCAAGCCTTAAGCATACAATGTTTCCTATCATCCAAGATCCGTTTAAAGTTGTTCCAAGCCGCTCACGCCCAAGTTTTGTTTAATAATCATGCAATTAAATGGTATCTTAGGCTAGGTTGAGGGGAAGATGCTCGTGGCTTCCCTTTCTCTCCCCTTCTTCTCATCTCCACGTTATCTACCCTATATGCATGGCCAATCAAAGGGAGGTCTTGCTTGTGGAAGCACAATCTCAATCGTTGTGAGCCTATACATCCTCCCTAGAAGTGGATTGAGCTTGGGGGAGGTTGTTATTCACAACGATAGTGAGTAGAGGGTTATCAATTATGGATACAATGGAGGCGAATCTTGTTGCAAGCTTCAAGCATACAACGTTTCCTTTCATCCAAGATACTTTTCAAGTTGTTCCAAGCCGCTCACGCCCATGGTTCGTTTAATAATCAAGCAATTAAATGGTATGTTAGTTTATGTTGAGGGGAACATGCTCGTTGCTTCCCTTTCTCTCCCCTTCTTCTCATCTCCACATTATCTACCCTATATGCATGGCCAATCAAAGGGAGGTCATGCTTGCGGAAGCACAATCTCAATCATTGTGAGCCTATACGTCCTCCCTAGAAGTGGATTGAGCTTGGGGGAAGTTGTTATTCACAATGATAGAGAGTAGAGGGTAGTCAATTGTTGATACAATGGAGGCGAATCTTGTTGCAAGCTTCAAGCATACGACGTTTCCTTTCATCCAAGATCCGTTTCAAGTTGTTCCAAGCCGCTCATGCCCAAGGTTTGTCCAATAATCAAGTAAGTAAATGGTATCTTAGGTTATGTTGAAGGGAAGATGCCCGTTACTTCACTTTCTCTCCTATTCTTCTCATCTCCACATCGTCTACCCTATATACATGGCCAATCAAAGGGATGTCGATCTTGTGGAAGCACAATCTCAATTTTTGAGAGCCCATACATCCTCCCTAGAAGTGGATTGAGTTTGGGGGAGGTTGTTATTCACAACGATAGAGAGTAGAGGGTGGTGAATTGTTGATACAATGGAGGCGAATCTTGCCCTTAATCTCTTATAACACATATAGGTTATGTTGAGGGAAGATTCCTGTTGCTTCGCTTTCTCTCCCCTTCTTCTCATCTCCACATCGTCTACCCTATATGGATGGCCAATCAAAGGGAGGTCGTGCTTGTGGAAGCACAATCTCAATCGTTGTGAGCCTATATATCCTCCCTAAAAGTGGATTGAGCTTGGGGGAGGTTGTTATTTCTCATCTACACATAGTCTACCTTATAGGCATGGCCAATCAAAGGGAGGTCGAGCTTATGGAAGCACAATCTCAATCTTGTGAGCCTTTACATCCTCCCTAGAAGTGGATTGAGCTTGGGGGAGGTTTTTATTCACATCAATAGAGAGTAGAGGGTGGTCAATTGTTGATATAATGGAGGCGATTCTTGTTGCAAGCCTTAAGCATACAATGTTTCCTATTAATTGAAAGATATGGAAAAACCAATCTATTACTATCCGGAGGAACAAAATTGGTGATGAATGAAGCATTATTTTACAGTAAGTCTCAAAGAAATTTATTAAGTTTCAAAGACATTCGCCAAAATGGCTATCATATTGAGACTACAACAGATGGGAAAAAGGAATGTCTTTGTATCACTGCAATTGTAAGGAGTAAAAAATGCATCTTAGAAAAATTACCCTCTTTTTCCTCTGGTTTGTACTACACTAATATTAGCATGGTTGAGACACATGCTATAGTAAACTAGAAGTTTACTAATTCAGATACTTTTATTATTTGGCATGACCGCTTAGGCCATCCTGGGTCAATAATGATGCGAAGAACTATAGAAAACTCAAATGGACACCCATTAAATACAAGCATCAAATTAAGCCCAAAATATGATTATATAGGCCCAAATGAGTCTTCATATATGTAGCACTTGGTCCAAGCTCTTTAAATTCAAGTCTTTGAGCCCAAATCATGTTGTATAGCTCCACTTTCAGCCCATATCAAGAAAATGACGTTTTCAACATTATTTATTGACACACTTGATATTTTCCTTTTGTCAAGCCTCTTGAATTAGCCCATATAAAATCTCCTTGATCCACTTAGCTCCCAATGTTGTGATTAGCCCATTTCGAATTTGCAATGAACCTTCGGTTGTGTTTCGCATCACTCTACTCTCTATCGATGTGAAAAAAAACCTCCCCCAAGCTCAATCCACTTCTAGGGAGGATGTAAAGGCTCACAAGATTGAGATTGTGCTTCCACAAGCTCGACCTCCCTTTGATTGGCCATGCATATAGGGTAGATAATGTGGAGATGGGAAGAAGGGGAGAGAAAGGGAAGCAACGAGCATCTTCCCCTCAACATAACCTAAGATACCATTTAGTTACTTGATTATTAAACAAACCATGGGCGTGAGCGGCTTGGAAAAATTTGAAACGGATCTTGGATGATAGAAAACATTGTATGCTTAAGGCTTGCAACAAGATTCGCCTCCATTGTATAAACAATTGACCACCCTCTACTCTATCGTTGTGAATAATAACCTCCCCCAAGCTTAATCCACATCTAGGGAGGATGTATAGGCTCTCAACAATTGAGATTATGCTTCCACAAGCTCGACCTCCCTTTGATTGGCCATGCACATAGGGTAGAAAATGTGTAGATGAGAAGAATAGGAGAGAAAGTGAAGCAACGGGCATCTTCTCCTCAACATAACCTAAGATACCATTTAATTGCTTGATTATTAAACAAACCATGGGCGTGAGCGGCTTGGAACAACTTGAAACGGATCTTGGATGCTAGGAAACATAGTATGCTTAAGGCTTGCAACAAGATTCACCTCCATTGTATCAACAATTGACCACCCTCTACTCTATCGTTGTGAATAACAACCTCCCCAAGCTCAATCCACTTCTAGGGATGATCTATAGGCTCTCAATGATTGAGATTGTGCTTCCACAAGCTCGACCTCCCTTTGATTGGCCATGCATATAGGGTAGACGATGTGGAGATGAGAAGAAGGGGAGAGAAAGCGAAGGAACAGGCACCTTCCCCTCAACATAACCTAAAGATACCATTTACTTACTTGATTATTGGACAAACCTTGGGCGTGAGTGGTTTGGAACAACTTGATACCGATCTTGGATGATAGGAAACGCAGTATGCTTGAAGCTTGCAACAAGATTCGCCTACATTGTATCAACAATTGACTACCCTCTACTCTCTATCGTTGTGAATAACAACCTCCCCCAAGCTCAATCCACTTCTAGGGAGGATGTTGTTGGAGATTGTGCCCTAGGGCCAATCATTTTATTTGATAAATATGTTGTGAACATATTATTAATTTATGGAAGATAAATTAATGTGTTGTCATATTATTTGCTTGTTTACTATGATAACGTCCGTGATTAATTATGAGATAATTAATCTAAAATTGTCCCTGGTCGATTATTTTTGTGGGAGCAAAAATTAACTAAGACCAGCTTGACCTCGGTGCATGAGATGCACGCACTAGATGCTGGGACGAGAGTCATGGTGCAATTACGTAAGGTGGTTACGAATTGCTGGACTGACCNTTGAAGTTAGGGGAGACGCCTACACTTGTCAATTAGATAATTCATTAAAGGATTTCTGTTAAAAATTAAAATCACTTAAAAATGATTTTAAATTCCAATTTTCTTTACTTATACTGTAGGAAAAAATATTTTAAAAATTGCATAAAATGATGCTTATAACATGATGCAACTTAGGGATGCAGAACTCAAGTTGCAAATTCCAAAACATGGGACTCTTCAAACTGTATCCAGCTCGAAAGTTTCAGAGAACGATTTTTTAGCCTTCTTTTTTACTTATTCATTGAACCAATCTCTCCAAATACATAAATATAGGAGCACAACTACAAAGGCCAGAATGCTTATCTCAAGGGAGATTTTTTAAAATAATAATAATAAATTAACAATTTAATATTTAAAAATGTTTTTTTTTTATAAAAAATCTGATTCTTAAAATATCACCACTATTACTATTTCAATTTGATTCTCTAAAATATGAAGATATACAAAATAAAGCTTCATAATTTATTTTTTCAAACATATATTCCTAATCAAAATTACTTCGAATTTAAATTGAATAGTGTGTATGAAAATAATTTTGTTAATGAAAACAATATCTACTTTAATGATTTTTATATCTAGGAAGGAATAGTCTTTAGTTATAAGTTAATAAATAACGTTTAATTTCTTTTTAAGTTAGTACAATTCCGGTCCCTTATCTTTGGGAAAGGTTCAATTTAGTCATACATTTTTTTTTTTTGTAATTTTGGTCTTATATCTTTTTCAAAAATTTTACTCTTTGGTTTCATCGTCTAAATGTGGTCATATATTGTCTCATTTTAAATTGATTGCGACGAGTTCGAAGCCACGTGTTATTCTTGACGAGTTTTTTCTTTGTCTCGTTAGAGCATCATCGAAATAAGGTCAATTTGGAGTCCAAAAGTAGGTCATTCATTTCATATTAAAAAAAATAAATTTGGTCATATTACAACGAGTTTGGAGATATGTGTTACTCTTAACGAGTCTTTTTTCATTCCAGTTGGAATTATTATTAAATGAGGTCAAATTAGACCCCAAAATGGTTATGGAACCAAACAATGAAAAATTATCAAAAACTATTTTTGGACCCAAATTGACCCTGATTTGTTGATAGTACTAACTGGGCAAAAAAAGGATTTGTCAAAAGTAACACGTAGCTTTGGATTTGTCACAATCGGAGTTGAAACGAAATAGATATGACCGATTTTGCTCGTTTGACTATGAAACGAGCAACTCACTTTCAGAGTTCAATTTGACTTTGTTTGTTAACGGTCTCGACTGGGCAAAGAAATGATTCGTCAAGAATAACACATAGCTTTGAACTCATCATAATTGAACTTAAAACGATAGAGATATGATCAAATTCAACCATTGAGACGGGGGAGTGAAACTTTTGGAAAAAAATATAGGATCAAAATCACAAAAAAAAAAAGACTAGATTGCAATTTAGTCCAAAAATAAGGGACTAAAATTTCACTTTGGCCGTCTTTTTTTAATGTATGAATTAAGAAAGATATATATGAGTCATCGTTTTGACCATGTTAATTATATTCCCCTATAGTTGCTCTCTTGGGTTGTGTTATACTGAAGCAACCTCCTCGTGGGTGAGAGGAGGCCAGCCCATAAACAAACAAGGAAAAAACAACTTCTTCATATTACTCTCTGTTGCTCTTGCCATTAAACCAACCAATCCAAAGCTGTAAATTCACTAGTCATGCACGAGTACCAATATATCTCCACGTGCCACCACTTTTCCTCTTTTCTCAAGCTAAATCAACCATCCCATGACACCACAAGCAATAGAATAGTAAAGCTTAGGTTTTGTAATTCAAAATAAGAATGATACATAGTTACATACATGAAAGATTCATGATATTGGATCCTTTCTCTTATCAGTTTCACAATATTCACCAACCTTAGCTTGGGTCAAACCCAAATGTATTAATGATGTTTATTTGAATAATCAATTTGTGTGTGTGTTAGTGATCATGTGAGATGTCGAGTATGCCTGTGAATGTCACGTTTGGAGCATTACTATCAGAGTTGACCGATGCTAATTAACAAAGTCATTCCAACTGTATACGTTAGTATAGTCTTGGCTATTAATGAACCAAAAGTAAATAAGGGACATTGAAACAGAATTTTTGACATTGGAAATGAAAATGAAGCGAGTATATATCTGTAAATATAAGCCAAAGGTTAAGGACTTAAGGTTGAGGTTGAAGTTGAAGTGCTTGTGGTTGCTGCCAGCCACTTTACTTGTTTGTGAATTTGTGATATATCATATATCCTTTGGTTGTAATTTTTAACTACTTTTGCTCTTTGAAACTTGCCAATATTCAATACTTTGGAAAAGGCCAATCAATCTCCTTTCTTTTTTTAAAAATATTACAACAAATAACGAGTTGTGGCCGACTCATCCTGTCATTGGTGGTATCCATTTGCTAATTGCTTTCCACTTATAAAGTAACAAAACGGTATAATAGTAATACTCACTCATCATCACATCATCAATCTATAACAACAACAACAACAAAATCACCTTCTCCTCTCTCTCTCTCTTTCCTCTGTTTCCTCTGTTTCTTTCTTTTCTTCTTCTCCGATGGATCCACCACCGACGGCGCTACCGTCCGCCACCGCCGTCAACCTAAACTACCCCGACTCATTGGATTCGAATTCGTCTCCACGTTCCCGCATTGTCGAAAACTGGGCCGACGATCATCTTCCTCACGTGCCCGGAGCCAAGCTTCGTTTAATGTGCAGCTATGGCGGCCACATCATGCCACGTCCTCACGACAAGACTCTCTGTTACGTCGGTGGCGACACCCGCATCGTCGTCGTCGATCGCCATTCCTCTCTCAAGGACCTCTGTAATCGTCTCTCTCGCACCCTCCTCCATAGCCGACCCTTCACTCTCAAGTACCAGCTTCCCAATGAAGACCTCGACAACCTCATCTCCGTCGCCACCGACGAGGATTTAGAGAACATGATCGAAGAACACGACCGTCTGACGGCGGCGTCGCCTCCTCGGCCGTCAAGGTTGAGACTTTTCCTGTTTTTTACAAAACCAGAGTCCTCTGTTTCGATGGGTTCTCTGCTTGATGACGCAAAATCGGAGACTTGGTTTGTTGACGCGCTTAACAACTCGGGGATCTTAACGCGAGGTGTTTCGGATTCTGCCACCGTGGAATGTCTTGTGAATCTTGATGGTGTTCCTCCTCCTCCTCCTTCTTCTGGTGTTACTGCTAGTGATTCCAGTAACAATTTGGAGGCTCAGGCTCAGGCTGTGGTGGTGGAGTCTCATGATAGTAATAATAAGCAGGTGAAGAATTTGGGTGATGTGAATTCTTCTTCATTGCCTGATTCGCCTATGGTGGAGAAAAATTCATCTTATGGGTCGTCTTCTTCGTCCCCTTCAATGGCGAATCTGCCTCCGATTCGGGTTCGTGCTGATGAAAATGGTGGTGGTAGCAGTAGGCTGCAGTTGGAGCAGAGAGCAGTGATTGAGGAGCAGTTTGCACAAATGACATTTGGTGGTGTTGGTACGATGAAGCATGATGATGGGTATCCTATGACAACGATGATGTTGTCTGCTCCTATTAATCCCATGCCTCCAATTCCTGTGCCGATGGAGAATACTATGAATCGGGTGATATCTGATGATGAGAGATCAGATCAAGGAGCACCCGTTGGGCTTAGGAAGCCTCCTTTGCCTTTGCAGCCTGTCCCAAGAACTAGTGGTGGCTTGAGTTTGCCTTCTCCCGATTCTGTTGCAAGGTACATACTTTCATTTTTCATCTTGTTTATCCAATGCTATTTGAGTCATTAGACCCAACCTTAGTTGATTTCACTTTGTATAAAAGAAAATTAAAAACTAGAGCTGATGGGTAGTAGTGATTATGTTTGTGCTGATTCAGTGATAGCAGTATAGCATCTGCAAACTCTTTCTCAAGGACTGTTTACTATCAAGACCAAGCAGCATATATAGACCACAACAAGGCTCCTGTTTTGTCACACAGCAAGAGTGACATATCAGATCCCAACTCTGGATTCCAAAGAGAACAACAACAACAACAACAAGTACTTCAGGATTCTAATCTTACTACTCACGCATCACTACTCCCACAAATGGATCAAAACCAGCAAATCCAGCAACAGCAATATGTTCAAGCCAATACTCACTACATCCACCACCATCCTGCAGCCACAGGAACAGTTCCAATCTCTTCCTACTACCAAGTCTATGCGGCTCCATCACAACAGCAAATCCCTCATCCCATGAATCATCAACAGTACCCAGTTTATATGATGCCCGTAGGACACACACAAGCCTACAATATGGGTGGTGACCCTAATGTTGTAGGGTCAGTGAGGCCAATAATAGCTACGGCTACCCCATCAGCAGCAGCTTCTTACAAAGATGGCACTCCACCCATTTACCCCACAAAGCCAGCATCCCCTACAATTCCTGAAGCTGCAGCTCAAACTCTGTACAAGGCTCCTGTGGCAGCAGCAGCGTCCAGTGCGGCATTTCTTCAAATACCTTCCGGGCAATACCATCAGCAACAGTATATGGGTGTGCCTCAAATCCATCATCACCATCAACAACCACAATCCATTGCTGTTGCTTCCTCTGCTGCGAATTATGGATATGATTATGGTGGAAATCCACATGAACAATCACTAGCATACTACACACAACAACAACAACAGCAGCAAATTGCTCCATTGCCTTCTCAGTATCAATCCATGAGTCCAGCAGTGGCAGCAGCAGCATTATCTGATGCTTCAAAACAATTTCCTGCAGAGAGCATTCAGCAACCAAACAGAACTACACAGCCAGTGTGATAAAATTTATGAAGTTCAATTGGGGCTTTCGCTTTCATTCTTTTGATGATGGAGATACCTTACTGAAAAAACAAAATAAGTACTAGACTACTATCTAGCTAGGTCAATCTTAATTTATTTCCTTCTTTTTGGTTGTGGGCCTCTCTATATGAAAATGAATGCAAAATCATATATATCTCATCAAGCTTAGATTTTCTGGACTTTTCATCTGTCACATATAAATTCGTTTTGAATAAGGCAAGATACTGCCATTAGATTCCCATTTTTAAAAGCATTATTATTTTGTTTTGATACTGATCACTCGTCGTCCTCTGATTTATTAACAAATTAAAAACAGCATCAGATTTTCTCTAAAGTTTCTGAAAGTAGTTGAGTAAACCAATGAATTGAGATCCAAAATGTAGATTCAGATATTATTATAACTAAATATAGCATATATTGTTTTCCTAGATTCGATGACTCAGCAATTCGGCATGGCCAGCCCAGTATCCGAACTGTTAACAAAGTGCATTAACTCATGTGAGACAGAGATGAGAGATACATTACATATATTTATATATAGGCCAAAATACACATGCACCCCTGAGTTTTAGGTTGGGTGCACATAACACCCCTGAGTTTTTAATTTGTGCAAATAGGACCCTGAGTTTTCATTTAGGTGCAAATAACACCTTTATGTTAAATTTCTATTTATTTAGTGAGGGTATAATAGTAATTTTATAAAAAATATAAGTCAAAGTCTTATTTTAGTCCCTCAAGTTTGCTCAAAGTTCCATTTTGATCCCTTAAGTTTTCAAAAAATTCTACCATTAGTCCTTATTCAATTTCCATCTAATTTTCCTGTTAAACAAAAGGAAAAATTGGTTTTCCACCAAAAAAAAAAAAAGGAAAAATTGGTTTAAATTCCATAAAATTTTTATTTATTTTTTAATTAAAATCCTTTCTTTATATAATAGGACTAAACTGTAAGAAAAAAGGAATAAATTAAGACTTGAAACAATTTTGCCTAAAAATAAACAAACACCCAGCCAAATCCACTCTTCTTCTTCGATCACCGCCGACGCCACCTTCTTCTTCTTCTTCAATCACCGCCGGCGAAACGAGGAGAAACGGGCAAAATGTTTCGTGCAAAATGTTTCACCGTTTCAGTAACAGAAAAAGAAGCGGGTTTTGGTAATTTCTCCATCTCGATCCAGATCCAAATCTGTTGAATGCGGAAGCAGAAGCTTCTCCGGCGACTTCTTCGAGCGAATCGCGACGGGCTTCGGCGATTGCGCTCTGAGACATCTTCGCAGCCAAAGATTTGAGTCATCTTCTTCCCGTTTGAGTCATCTCCGATTTTTCTGTCTTTTTTCATTTTTCATCGACCAAGAAACATTTTGCACGAAACATTTTGCCCGTTTCTCCTCGTTTCGCCGGCNAGAAATTTAACATAAGGGTGTTATTTGCACCTAAATGAAAACTCAGGGGTCCTATTTGCACAAATTGAAAACTCATGGGTGTTATGTGCACCCAACCTAAAACTCAAGGGGTGTATGTGCATTTTGGCCTTTTATATATATATATATATATATATGGTGGATGCATATTGATGAACTGGGATTTGGTCGATGGTCGTTTCCCGGTTCACTACAAGATTTTTCTGCAAGATAATGAACCACAGGGGGTCTCCCCTGTGATTCACCTCCGAAGCTTAAGTTAGTATTGAGATATGAATATGAGCTAGTATGAGAAGAGTCCGTTTAAAGAAATTTCCTTGATTGTAGAAGAGATATTTTCAGTGATATGGGAGGTGAATCATAATCTTTCCTATTTCATCTAGGAAGATATTTTTTGTTAATTAAGGATAAGTGAATCACTATTTCCTTATTTGCGTAGGGCGCTTTGATGGCCAAGGCAGAGTCTATGGGAAAGATCTCTGAGGGATCTGTCTTGATTGACAGTGGATCTTGGTTGATCCTTGATTGGTTTCTGATTAGTTCAAGGAATGTTTTCTTATTCCTCGCGTCCTTATGCTCCGTGGGCACCCATGCCCTCTATGGTTATGGGCGTCCTTGCCCTAACGGATTTAAGGGCGTCCTCGCCTTATCTTGTAGGCTTATGGCGTGCTGGACCAATGGCATCTTCTGCCAATTGGACCTCTTAATTATTGGGCCTATTATCACATGTGGATGTGATTGAAACATGGTAGGCAAATTGGTATGTTACGAAACTAGTATATCGTAATTAAGTCTATAAGATGTGTACTGTCCATGTTTTACTCAAAGAAGCCGCATAATCGACATCTATATAAGATAACATATGTTGACATATATGGAATCTAGCAAGTAACATGCATGCATGTATACCGCAAGAAAATAGCTGTGTGATACACGAAGGCTAATAAGATCTAAAAACCACACACATAGCTTGATAGCTAGCTAGCACTTAGGTTTATCATCACACGTATTCATTTGTGCAAGCTCAGCACCACGTTTCTTCTGATTTGTAGCGACAAGAGCGTGTCAATGACTCTCATTAGTTATTACATGTCAATTTCTTTTTGTTTACCAAATTAATTATAGTTTGACTTATTTTATTTCCTCACTTTAAGTTACTTCTTGAGTATTTTATTCTTTCTCTTTTCCTCAATTTTATCTTCAAAGTTCAAACACTAGTATTATTATTTTAAATTAAGGAAAAAGTCTCAAATTGGTTCATTATGTATGAGGTAGATTTCAAATTAATCTCTTATTTTTCATTTATTTCAAATTGGTCGTACATGTTTCCATGGTGTTTCAAATTAGTCGGAAATCTCAAGACTCGATTTGACCTCATTTATTAGCAATTTTAAGTGGGCAGAAAAAGAACTCAAGAGTTAGCATATAGTTTCAAACTCGTCGCATTCAGACTTGAAACGAGAGAGATATGATTAATTTCACTTGTTTGATCATAAAACGAGTTATTTACTCTTGTGAATTGATTTGACCTTGTTTGTTGATTGTCTCAAAGTACTCGTTAAAAGAAACTCGTAATTATGAATTTGTCGTATCTGAGTTTGAAATGAGAGAGATATGACTACGTTTAATATTATTGGGACCAATTTGATACATTATAGAAATATATAAGACCAATTTGAATCAAATAAAATAATAAACCAATTTGAAATCTACTCCATAAGGAACCAATAAGAGATTTTGACCTTAAATTAACAATAAAAATTTTCAAATATTTCGGTGGGAAAGGACACATGATTAGGACGGATTTCAAGTACTATTCACTCTTTTGTTTTTTTGGTTACGAAAGAAATGCATTAGACTGAAATTTTTGAGGATATTCCTCCAATCTTGTGGAGGTAATATGAGTGAAACTTGTATTATATTAATAGATAAGAGAATAAAATGAATTAACTTATAGTCAAATATCAAATGGCGTATATTTTCGTTTGGAAATTATTAACAACTTTTTCTTATGTAATAAAATGCATAAAAAAACTTCGCCCCAAGAGAATTAAATCCCTGCTATGGTCGAAATAAAAAATATTCTCTAGAGTTTCTTCTTTAGAATTCATGTGGAGTATAAGAGAGAAAAAAAGAAAAGAAGAGAGAAAGAGAAAATATTATTTTATATTTTCATGAATTTTATATTTACTCTCTTTTTCTTTTATTTTCTCTTTAACTTCACAAAAATTATAGAGAAAATAACTTTAAAGCATCCAATCCCGTTCAAATGAGATACTATTACTTATGTACTTGGTTGGGGTCCATGCAATCCATTCAAAGCAAATAATTATCCTTTTCCTATTATTTTTTCATTTTGTTTTCATTGAATAATAAGTCGATAAGATCTATGACATTTTGATAGAGAGGACCCCATTTATCCTCTGTACTTACAATAATTTACACGTGTTCCATTACTTCACTAACTGACCAACCTGGCGTACAAGCCTTGTGTAACTTCAATTTGTATAACTGTATAAATCGCTCAAAGTCTTATTTTGGTTTCTCATATTTGCTCAAAGTTTCGTTTTAGTCCCTCAAATTTTTTTTGTTTCATTTTAGTCTCTCATGTTTGCTCAAGGTTCTGTTTTGGTCCCTCAAGTTTTTTTCGTTTTTT